>MDKI01138746.1:0-87354 GCA_005239505.1 Nicotiana paniculata
GTGTTGTTTTTATTTTGCAGAGTAGGGGAAGTCTGAGTACCCAAAAGAGGAAGCCGAGGGGCAATGCTCACACCAGAACCTTACTCAGAACAAATATTTGTAAGAGATTAAAAGACCAGCCGCAATGTGTCAGAGTTCGGAGGAGTCTCAAGGACCCTAGGAAGTGCTCACACTAGGGGTGGTAGGAACCTAGATAACTAAGAGTAGAAGTTTGAAAACAGTACATAACGGGTAAGGGAACAATGTTGGAAAAAACAATTTAATTTCAGGAGTAAATAGGTTCAAACTGTAGGACTGCAAACAGAAATCCACCTATAACAAACATATTCCATATTCAGCACATGGCTCAAGAAGGTTGGTATTCGTTCAGACTAAATACTCATACCAGTATTTAAAGTAATCAGAAAAGGCAAGGGACACTTGAATTACAGACAGAATTGTCCACAAATTAACTAAATGCTTGCAATATTTAGTCATGCTCATAACACGGAACATACAACTGAATCAAACAACGCTTCATATTATTTTGAATAACTCAGTTTAGCAATTATCATTAATTGGAATCATATAAGCATATATCAAGCATGCTGAGATTTGAAATGACTATCCAAATAAGCACATAGAACAGAGTAGGTTAACAGGAATTAAAGCATGCTAGTTAAATAAACAGGAACCATATGGCAAACAAAATCATATCAGGGTTTGAAATAAACTAATCACATAAGCACATGGAAAATAACAAGATAACAAGAACTAAAGCGTAGTAGTTGAGAAAGAAATAGACATGAATCATAAACAAAAGCATGTTGAAGTTTGAAATAAGTTAACCACATAAACATATAGAACAAAACAAGATAACAGGAGTTAAGGCATACCAGTTAGGAAGAAAGTAAATAGGAATGTGATGGAAATTGGAATCCAGGGAGTCTAGCCTTGGCTTTCAACCGGCTAAACTGTTCAGCAAATCAGAGTGATAGAAAGAACTCAAGTTTATGAGAGAACAAACAACTACGAGAGATTTTTTGAATTGTAAAACTTGCTCAATAGAGAAGTTGTAAAGCGTGTGTGTGAGTGTAAGAGTCTCAGTGTAAGTCTCTTAGTCAGTAGGTAGGTGTTTTTTAAATCAGAACAATGAAAGGCTTTTATAGCATACAATAGAGTAAAACCAAATAAGATATGAAATTAATTATACACAATAAGGTATGAAAAATCAATTAATCAATCAATTAGGGTTAACACAAATCAATTAATAGGACAGAATCACGTAAGTATCACTTAAATCTAGGAAAATCCCCAACGGAATCAATCATCAGACAAGTTTAAGGTTAAATAAGGTAAGCAGTAAGTCCAAAGATCAACTATAAATCGACAAAGCACAGAAATCATGCCAGTAAAGGAAATAAGGAAAGTATCACCAATTATTAATCACACATAAGGAAAGAACGGGTAAAACCCCAATAAGGAAATATCAGTATTTAAAGGAAAGCACCATTTCGAACCCTAATTTAGGCGAATAAATCAATTAACACGTTAATTAACAGAGCTAAAGCAATGGGTAAGAATAGTAAGATAAGTAGCCAGATAATCGAAACCCTAGGAATTACAAAGATGAATTTATGGGGCTTAAGTAAAAAAATCAGTTGAAAAAGCAAATAAAATTAAAGGTGAAAATATTTGAATGCTTAAAATATTTTTGCAGAAATCTCTTTAGAACCAAAACCCTAGCTTTTAGGGAAGAATAAAATCGGTTAACAATAAATAGAAAAAAATATAAAACTTCAAGGAAAGGATTTAAACAAACTCAAAATCACTTTATATCTAAAGAAATCTAATGGATTCAACCAAAAATAAGTAATTTCATGAAAATAAACAGAGGTGAATAAAAATCTGGTTCGAACCAGAGATTTGAAGCTATAAAACACGAAGATATTAGTACTCACAGACCTCAGAGTGAACATAGATTAGCCGAGAAAATGAGAGACTTTGAACCAGGTTTGGGTTTGAGTCTCTTGAGATTCCTCAAGTAACATGAAAATCATAATACCAGTAGAGAGATGAGGCCGGATAAGGCCTGAAATCGAAGGAGAACCCCATGAATCAAGGGAATATCAGTGACGGCGGGCTAGGGTTAGAAGGGGGGTGAGAGAGAAGAGAGGGAGGAAAGGGATTGAAGGGCGGTAAATTTTGGAAAATAGGGGTAGGGTTTAGGTTGGGGTGTAATTAAAAATGGAAGGTGAATCCTGGACCATTGATCTTCCGAGATCAACACCCAGGATTAAATCTGGTTGGGGCGGGTTATGGATATGCGTTATAATAATTGGGTTTGGGTACTGGGTTATGGGTTTGTTTAATTGGGCTGATAGTTGTTTGGCTGCGGTACGAAAATTCAATTGAAAGAGGCTATATTTTAAATACCCACTTAATTTAATAAAATAGTTTATAAAAATAGTTAGTAAATGATTAAAAATGATATTTGTGTATGAAAATTATTTAAAATAATTACTTAATATTATAAAAAATATAAAAAGTCATTTTTGTGTAAAATAAAGTAATTATGCACACATAGGCTATTATTGCAAAGTTATTGTAATTATAACCTAAAGATGTAAATGTAATTATGCATAAAATAATTAAAGCTTATTATAAATATAAAATAATAAAATTAAGCAATAAAATTATTATAAAATCATTTGTGATGCAAATAATAATTATTTAGATAATAAAATGATGGAATAAATTAATTAAAAATCTTTTAAAATTACAGAAAATTATGGAAAAATACTAATTGATACTCATCCATTATTTTGAAAATATATTCATTTTGAAAATATATATGGGAAAAATTGGGTATCAACATTTTTCATATGGAATGGATTATGTTTTGCTATGGGGAATTCGAATGAGTATTCGGTTAGCTGTAAGAATAGTTTCCCAAACAAGTTCTGGAGTGAACCAGAACTTATCAACAAAGAATTCATCATTTTATTTAATGATTTATTTTTTCTTTCCGCAACCTCATTCTATTGGGGCGTGTATGTGGCTGTTGTTTTATGAATAACACCATATTCTAAACATGTTTCTTCAAAAGAAGATTTGTATTTGACATCCCTGTTACTTTGTAGAGCCACCACGGGAACTGTAATTTGTGTCACGACAAAGCCATAACTAATAAATGGTGAAGTTTTTAATCTTCAAACCGAGTAATATCTAACACAAACAAATTTAGTAAATGGTGATGTTTTGTCATGCCCCGAACCTGGGGGCGAGACCGGCACCCGGTGCCTCACTTAACCTAGCGTACCAACTTACAACTGAGGGACTCTGAACATATAGTGTCATACTTTGGCCATGGGGCCACATTGCAAGACAATTTGCCAAGGAAAATATAAAACAGAACGGAAAGTAGCATTTACTAAACATCAATATAAAGTTGGGACGACAAGATCGTTATAACTACTACGGCTGACAAACCAACAAAATATACATACAAAGCCTACAAGCCCAACATGATTCACTAACTGATAAGATATGTCTACAAGCCTCTATTTATGGATGTACTGTGATCGAAACAGGGCCCCGACCTACCCATAACATACATACGCAATATGTACACAAAACCCTAGACCCGACAACCCCGAAAGAGGTGGAGCTTACCGATCAAGCTGCACTCGGGAAACACCTATAGAGGAGGTCTACTCGTCTGTCTTTTTGAACTTGCACGCATAACGTGCAACATCCCCAGAAAAGGGACGTCAGTACGAAATAATGTACCGAATATGTAAGGCAATAAAATAACTAAAAGTTGAAACTAAACTGATAATATAATAACCGAAAGTAACTGGGAGTCAAAGATGATCTGGAGAGATATTTACCTGCTGAGATTGAGTCAACTCTCTCAATGTGGTAAGTAAAATAAATGTCCGGCCCTATAAGGATCAGTACGTGTAACTTCTCGGCCGTAGTAGGCACGCTCATAGGCGCTCGGACATACTAGGATAGGTATCTCGGTCATTCTAGGCTCGCTCGTAGGCGTTCGGCCACAGTAGGCTCGGTATATAACTTACCATCTGATCAGAGGTTGCCCAATAGGGGCCTGCCCAAAGATTATAGCTCGATGGTTGTGAAAATACTGCAATACCGTATATACATATATGTAAACCCTCTACTCTATTGGCTGGAAGAAGACAATACTTAACCGAATATAAAGTCTTGATAAGAGAGAATACTGTAACTTAAAAGACTAGGATAATGTACATAAGTTCGGCAATACGAACTTCTCTTTATGCCTCGTTATCAAACTCATTTAGTTACGGGATCATGCCAAAATGAAGAAATGTTTAGCCTTAACATACCTTATCACAATCTTTCCAATCACCAAGTTGAACTCGCCTCTTTTCCCCTTAATCTATAACAATGATAATAATACTATCATTAGGTTACGAAAGGTACAACTATAGCACAACGAACGCCAAGCTTTTTTTGTATAATAACGGGCAGCATCTCCCCTATAATCCTTACTTCCTCCAAATTCAAGATAACACCAATAAAATAAGAACACAACAATATCAACATATATACATTATTTTCCAACCTTATATCACCAGAAAATACTACAAAACAGCCCAACACACCTCAATCTATTCATACACAAAAGGACCACCACCGTAGTAGTGTCAAACAACCGAAATTGTTACGACGAACGACCAGCCCACAACCCTGCATTTATATTGATGTTATACACACCCTTCCTCCTTCAAAACTTCATAAAACAGTAGTAAAACATGCAATCCAACAGCAACACAAAACAGTCCACAAAACAGCCCACTACAAGTGAATAACTCGAACTCACGGCTTCCTATCACCGTCCCGTGAGTTCTTACAATTGTAGAAAGACTTTACATAAATCTCCAGCATAAAAAATGTATGAAATAGAGAAGAGAAATTACCTTATTATCTTAATAACTCAGCTCCTTACTTTGTTCTTCAAACTCAAGGTTTTTCCTCTAACTAGAACTTCAAAAGTAGAGAAATTCAATTAGGGTTTGTGTGCAATTTTTGGGAGGATGTTTGGAGGGGTATAGGTCTGGTTATTGTGCCCTCTTATCAGTGTATTATATGAACGAAATAGGCCTTTAAAAGGTCTCTTGGATGACATGAACTGGCCCATTTAAGCAAGTAGGTGACACACCTACTTGTCACCTAGCAGCTTGCGCAGTCGCGCAAAAATATATCTCTCTACTCTAAAAACGTATTGAAAAACGGTTTATTCGTTAGAAAATAGACTGATAGATCTTCAATTTGATGGGTAGAACACCCCATAACTCTAAGTGTATTGAGAGAAAATCGCAGTTACATTTGACCCAAATTTTAGTAAAACTTATGAACGTAACTTGTGATGACTTTCATCCACTTTTGTTCCACAACTCGCTTGACTTCAAAACATAACACACGACTATCATACAACTAACATAACTCATAACATAACCTCCTTATCATGTTAATCACCCTAGTCTCACCCCAAAAGTTGTCACAATCTGGAATTCCTACCGTTGGGACCGTGATGGCGCCTAACATTACACTTGCTAGAGAAGCCAACGTTAGAGAATCATTAGCCAATTCCATTACATTTTCAGTGATTAACAACAAATAAGCTATAACGAGTGAAAATGAACGCGGAAATATATATAATAAATTCACATATACATATACTACCCAGAATCTGGAGTCACAATTCACGAACATCTAAGATTTTTACTACAAGTAAATGTCTGAAAGAAATACATTGTTTCAAAATAGAAGAAATAGTAAAATGAAAGGTATAGAAGGGGATGCCAAGACCTGCGGACGCCGACAGGTCTACCTTGGGTCTCCTATCAGATGGATCCTACAGCCAATCTCGCGATCAGATTGGACCAGCACCAAAATCTGCACAGGAAGTGCAGAGTACAGTATCAGTACAACCAACCTCATGTACTGGTAAGTGTCGAGCCTAACCTCGAAGAAGGAGTGACGAGGCTACAACGGGTCACTAACAATATAACATGTATGTAGTATATATAATAAAAGCAGAAAAGGAAGGCAGAATAGAATAAAGCAGTAACTTGCAAGAAATAACTACAGCTCCTAGAAGTAATTCAACAATATTCAGATACTACCAATCCTTAAGTGCAACTAAGACTACCGTACAACTAACACATTCAGGGAAAGCATAAACACATAGGTTGTTGCAACGCGCAACTCGATCCCACCGTACGTATTATATTCCTCCCTTATTTCCTCATAATAGTATAAACAACAGAATATAGATAAAAGTGTTGTTGCGTGAACCCGATCAGACCATATCATAGTAATCACAATCACAGTTCACCCTTATTCCACCAAAAAATCCGTCCTTATTACACTTGTTGCGCGTGCAACCCGATACCACCGTACAGTATCAATTCACCCTTATTCCTCCTCAATATATCACCTTTATTCTACCTGTTGCGGCGTGCAACCCGATCCCACCATATCAATATTAATTACTCAGTATGTACAAAAATATCACAGTTCAAATTACAAAAACTTTCACAATGCTTAAATTTCAAACCGAACAAATAAGAAGCTTGTATACCATGAAAGATTAACATGAGTGATACTACACAGCGAGTCCAATTCGGAATATACCACAAAAGTACCGATACACCAGCTCACGAAATTAATAGGAGATAATAAAGCTACGGAATAACTAATACCATTAATAGAGGGAAACGATGTCTAACAAGTAGCAATTAGGCATGGGAATACAAGTAGGCATGTAGAAGTTAAGGCAGGGAACGAGACAATATGAGAAGAACGAGAAAGAAACAGGAAAAAAAGATAAATTGGCGGCGCATAAGTACTCGTCACATCACATATACTCCGCTCACATGAATTTCATATAGAAAATAGGTCGAGGGTTTCTAATTCCCTCAAGTCAAGGATAGACACAACACTTACCTCGCTCCGAAAGTTACTCAATGCTCAACCATAGCCTTTCCTCTAGAATTCGCTTCCAAACCACTCGTATCTATCCACAATTGACTCAATAATATCAATTATTGCTAAAGAATCAATTACAATGCATAAATTTAGATACTCAAAAATTTCCCCCAAAAAGTGAAAAATCAATCCCGAGTCCGCTTGGTCCAAACCCAAGGTTCGGACCAAATCCTATTTACCCATTCACCCCCGAGCCCGATTATGTAATTTGTTTTGAAATTCGACCTCAATTCGAGGTCTAAATTCAAATTATACAAAAATTCCTAATTCCATCCAAACCCCTCAATTTCCACCATGAAAATCCTAGAATCTAGGTTGAAAACTCATAAAATATAATGGGTAATTGAAAGAAAGTGGGTTAAAATTACTTACCAACAAATTGGGGAAGAAGAAGTCTTGGGAAAATCGCCTATAAGGTTTTTGGTTGTTAAAATTGAGAAGTGAACAAAAAATCCCGTCCAAAAATCATTTTGATCAGCTGCAGGTGTCACATTTGTGACTTGGGGTTCGCAAATGCGATCCCCACAAAAGCGAAGAACCTATCACAAATGCGAAGGTCTCCCTTTCCTATTATCTTCTCAAATGTGAAGAAAATCTCATAAATGCGAGCATGACCCTTTTCGCAATTGCGACCATATGAACGCAAATGCGATTGGTGCCTTCCCCCATCCCACTTTCCAAATGTGAAAACTATAATGCCCAGCTATTCTTCACAAATGCGAGGAAATAGATCGCAAATGTGGAATCTGCAAAGGTCGCAATTGTGATGCCTGATCTCGCAAATGAGAGATCGGAGGCCTGCACCAGATATTGCAACACCAGCTATGTTCTAAGTCCAATTTTCACTCTGTAGCCTATCCAAAACTCACCCGAGCCCTCGGGTCCCCAAATCAAACATACACACAAGTCTAAAAACATCATACGAACTTTCTCGCGCGATCAAATTGTAAAAATAACACCTAAAACTACGAGTTTAACACCAAATCGAATAAAATTTTCAAGAAAACTTTCAAATTCTTATTTTCACAATCGGACGTCCGAATCATGTCAAATCAACTCCATTTTCATCAGTTTTCACAGACAAGTCATAAATATGGAATTGGGCCTATACCAGGTTCCAGAACCAAAATACGGACCCATTATCCAAAAAGTCAATCTTTGGCCAAATATTTCAAATTCATTAAGCTTTCAACTTTAAAATTTTGACATAGTACGATCTCTCGGGCTAGGGACTTACGATTTTGATTCTACGCCCAAGTCAAAATCACGCTACGGACCCACCGGCACTGTCAGAACACAAATTCGGGTCTGTTTAACAAAAATGTTGATCAAAGTCAACTCAAATAAAGTATTTAGGAAAATTTTCTTATTTTTGTGAGTTTTTAACATAAAAGCTTTTCGGAAGATGCCCGGATTGTGCACGCAAATCGAATAAGTCTATAACATGACTTTTAAGGGTTTAGATTATAGAATTAGGTTTTAAATCATAAGATGACCTATCGTGTCATCACATTCTCCACCTCTAAAACAACCATTCGTCCTCGAACGGATATAGAAAAGTACCTGAATGGTGAATAGGTGGGCATATCTACTGTGCATGTCCGACTCGGACTCCCAAGTAGCTGCCACGACGAGCTGACCTCTCCACTACACTCGGACTGAAGGATAACTCTTCGACCTCAACTGACGAACCTACCGGGCTAGAATAGCCACCGAATCCTCCTCGTAAGTCCAACTGGACAGAGCTGAAATCTAACACGTGGGACGGATCGCCGTGATACTACCGGAGCATGGACACGTGGAATACCAGATGAACTGTTGATAGCCCGGAGGCAACGCAAGCCTATAAGCCAACTCTCCCACTCTTTAGATAATATCAAAAGGTCTGATATACCTAGGGCTCAACTTTCCATTCTTTCCAAACCTTATGACACCGTTCACAAGTGATACCCGGAGCAACACTCTCTCGCCGACCATGAATGCAATATCACGAACTCTACGATCGACATAACTTTTCTGCCTGGACTGAGCTATGCGAAGTCAATCTTGGATAATCTTGACCTTATCCAAGGAATCCTGTACTAGATCTGTACCCAACAATCGAGCCTCCCCCGGCTCAAACCACCCGATTGGTGACCGGTACCGCCTACCGTATAATGCCTCATAGGGAGCCATCTGAATGCTCGACTGATAGTTTTTGTTGTAGGTGAACTCTGCAAGGGGAAAGAATAAATCCAACGATCCTCCGAAGTCTATGACACATGCGCGGAGCATATCCTCCAAGATCTGAATTATACGCTCGGACTATCCGTCCTTCTGAGGAGGAAATGTTGTGCTCAACTCAACTTGTGTGCCAAACTCACACTGTACTGCTCTCCGGAAGTGCGAGGTGAACTACGTGATTCGATCATAAGTGATTGACATGGGCACACCATGAAGACGGATGATCTCCTAAATGTAAATCTCTGCCAACCGCTCTAAAGAATAGGTAACTGCCACAGGAATGAAGTGCGCTGACTTAGTCAACCTGTCCACAATGACCCAAACGGAATCGAACTTCCTCTGAGTCCATGGGAGTCCAACAACAAAATGCATAGTGATACGCTCCCACCTCTACTAAGAATCTATATCTGGTAAATCAAACCACCGGGTCTCTGATGCTCATACTTCACTTGTTGACAATTTAGGCACCGCGCTACATAAGCAACTATATCCTTCTTCATCCTCCTCCACCAATAATGCTGCCGCAAGTCCTGATACATCTTTGCGGTGCCCGTATGAATAGAATACCGGGAAATGTGGGCCTCCTCAAGAATCAACTCACGAAGTCCATCCACATTAGGCACACAAACTCGAACCTGTATCCTCAAGGCTCTGTCATCTCCAACAGTAACCTTCTTGGCACCACTGTGCCGTGCTATGTCCCTAAGGACAAATAAATGAGGGTGGACATGCTACCGATCTCTGATACACTCAAATAAAGAAGACCGAGCGACTGTGCAAGCTAGAACACGGCTGGTCTCTGAGATATCCAACCTCAGAATCTGATTGGCCAAAGTTTGAACATCTTATGCAAGCGGCCTCTCACCAACCGGAATGAACGCAAGGCTGCCCATACTCGCTGTCTTTCTACTCAGTGCATCGGCTACCACATTGGCCTTCCCGGGATGATATAAGATGGTGATATCATAGTTTTTCAATAGCTCCAACTACCTCCTATGCCTCAAATTGAGATACTTTTTATTGAACAAATACCGAAGGCTCCGATGATCAGTGAAAACCTCACACGACACGCCATAAAAATAATGTCTCCAAATCTTCAGCGCATGAACAATGACTGCCAACTCTAAATCATGGATAGGGTAATTCTTCTCATGAACCTTCAACGGCTGCGACTCATATATGCAATCACCTGATGTTTTAGACATCAATACTACACAATATTATAAGTTAATTGTGCAGTACTCAATTTTCGAGTATTGTCGAATAAGAAGAACCCAGTTCTTCTTGGTGTACTAATTACTAATATTTGCGGAATAATAAAGCAGTAAAGTAAAGACACCGATATTTTTTGTGGAAAACACCTGACTCAAAAGGTGAAAAAACCACGACCTACTCCTCAGTAGGATTTGCTCAAACACTTCACTAAATACTCTAAGCCAAACGGACTTACAAAATAAACTCTTTTGTAATCCTAGGACTAACTCTAATCCTCTTTGTATCAACTAGCCTCTAGCTAATTTCTACAGACTTCAAGCTAACTCTAACTTGAACAGTGTGTACCTATTACAATTTGCTTCTAAGAAAGCTGAAAAGATACAATGTTAAAACTCCTACTACAACCAACTAGACTCAATGATAAACAATGGAACTTTTTCTTGTAGTTGAACTGTAGCCTTTGCACAATACTTCTGCTTGCAAATATCCTGGGAATTTTTCTTACAGAACTTGATTCAATTTAGTCTTTGTGCGTCTTTGTGTCGTGAATATCAGCAGTAATACTTTGAGTATTCATAAAGTCAGTTTTTGAGTTCTGGTCCAATTCTACCTGGGAGAACAAGTTATTATCAAACTCAACTTCCTTCCTTCGTTTCTGTCCTTGCTAAATTCAACTTCTATTCTCTTCATCAGTTTGAAATCTTTTTGTATTAAGAGACATCCTCTTAGTTCTTTGATACTCAGCAATCACTGATATCTCCTATGCTTGTACGATTCTCATGCCAACTGCTCCGTTCAGGTGTGTATACTTTGATGAACCTGGTTCAACTTGTCAATATTTGTCAATCTTCAAAACCCATTCAGTGACATGGGCCAACAAATTCCCCTTTTTGATGATGACAAACTCTGTGCTTTTATCCTGTATACACTTCATACACTTTGTATATTTTTAAGCATTAATAATTGAGAACCAGGCTCATTAGGTTATAAATATCACACAGCACATCTTCCCCCTTTTGGCATCATTGAAAAGTTGCAGAATGATAATTACCAGTTTTAGTTCTTACTCATGGCTAATTTAGGAAACTAAAGGTGCAAACATGATTAATCATCACAAGAAACTAATAATGTAAGCCAAATAAGAAATTGAGACGTTTTTCAAAACATCAAGCATTCAGTGATTAACACGGATGATCAGCACCAAAACAAATTAAAACCAAAACAGCAAAAACATGAGAAAAACAGAATAAAATTGAATAAAACTAGAAAATTTCCCGAACTGGGAACTTGATAGGTTTGGAGGGGGTAGCACTGGACATTCCTAAGGTTGGGAGGGTACATATGATGCTGGGTTCTTGGTTTGTAGAAGGGACAGCATTTGGTGTAAAACACCTTCATTTTTTCCTTCTCTTTTGCTAACTCAACTTTGAGAGCATCACGCTCAGCTTCCACCTCAATTAAACGAGACTTCAATCGAAGGATCTCCATATCCTTTAACTCGCTTTCCTGCACCAGAGTACGGACCTTGCTGTTAACTGGTTACTTCTGAGATGAACCAGGTTCATCTGCTGGGGCATTGACAGTATAATCACAAGACAACAGAGTGTCCTTCCCAAAGAAATCCTTAGCAGTATCCATCTCAGCCTTCTTTGTAGGAACTCCAACATGAGCAAGAACTGCAGTCAGAATAAATCCATAAGGGATCACATGGGCTTTGGTTCCATTCACCACTCTGTCCAAGAGTTGGATGATAAAAGCTGGACAATTGATCTGCTTGCCTCTGTACACACACTCCATGAGGGTTAAATCCATGTAGTTAGTAGTGTGTCTTCGTTCTTATCTGGGCAGCAGAAATATGATCACAAATTCAAAGAGAAGCTTGTGCTCAGGCTTCATCTCACTCTTGTACACAGCCCTAGGTTCAAGCTCCTTCTCATTTTCGCAGAAGAATCTGGTGATATTGAGAGTTGAGGCCATTCCATCTACACAAGGCCATCTCTGCCTCATGTAGTCTTTTAACCCTCAGGTGGAATGTCTAGAATGACTCCCAGTTCTTGAGCATCAAAGGAGACTTCAACTTCCTTGACCAATGGGGTGACCCTACCTCCAATGATTGTGGCATTCCCCATGAACTCCACAACTTCATTTCTGACCAGTCTGCCTTCCATGCGAAGGACCATGTCCTTCTAGCCCTGCGCTGCCAGAAAATCCAGTGAATACCTCATTCAGGCTCCTCCAAATTCTTCAACAATTTTCCCTTCAAGATTTTTCTCTTTCCAAACATGGCAACTCTGTCAGTAGAAACTTCTCCAACCTCCTTCTCTTCCTCTCCACTCCATTCTGGATCATCATTCCTCTCAACAATCTGTACTTTCTTCACCTTCTTTATCTTAGATCTTGTCCTCAAAGCAGTACTCCCAGTGGTGATGGACACAGTAGCTGACTTCTTTGAATAAGTCTTAGACTTTTTGGGCTTGGGTGTCTTGATAACTACTGGAGCAGCCTCCTCTTCTTGTTGGACCAGGTCCAACAACCCTTCATCATCAACAATAACAGGTTCCCCTACCTTTGCTTTCCCCTTCTCTGTCTTCTTTCTTTTGCTCTGTTGTAGAGCTTTTTCCAATTTCTCCTCCTCTTCTCATACAATATTTCTCGTAGCACGTACCCTTGGAACAGGTACACTAACAGAATCAACAGTCTTCCTTTTCTTTGAAGGAACTGAGGCTTTAGACTTTTTGGATTTTGGAGTCCTTCTCTTCTTGGGGTTGTATGAGTCCCCCAGCTTCTTCAGTCTTTCAACCAAAGTTTCTTCCCCAAAAGAAACATGTTCATCTATTTCCTTCATTAACTTCTCCAACCCAGCAACAGCTTTCTCAACTTCAGTAGTTCCCCCTAAAACCATGACATCCTTTTTAAGATATTCAAGAATGGGGCCACACATTGCAAGCGTGGTACCATCCTCCCCGGATCCCCTCACATCTACTTCACCCTCGTTCTCAAGATTTTTCTCTTTCCTAAATTTTCTTGCCTTCTTGGCACTTCCACATCCGCCACAGACCCCACCAACACTAATCGATTTTAAGGAGAATTCAAATCAGAGGTAACTTCAATTACCTTTCTCAGCACTGATGAACCAGGTGCTTCGTCTTCATTGGATGATTAGAATGAATCATTGGATGATTCTGGTTTGGATCCTTCATCAGCATGTAAAAATTCTTCAAAAACTTTGCTCTTGAACTAGAAGCCACAGATTTGCGTGCAAGAACCTTAACACGACGGACTTTGGGGGCTAGGGTATGGTTTTGTGTGGGTTCAGGAATTGTAGAGTGTTCTAGGGTTGATAATTTTCAGAAGACTCGGAACTATAAACTGAGGGTGAGTTTGAGTTGGATTCATAGTTTCCCCCATCATAATCTCTGTTTGGGGATGAATCAAAAGAAGCAGGTAGAGGAGACGACATGATTTTGATTTTGTTAGAGAGAGAAGAAAATAAAGGGCAGTAGGGATTTTGATTTGAGTAAGTTGAACAAGGTTCGACTGTTACTTTATGCAATATGGGTAATGATGGCCTATTTATAACTTGTGGCTGGGGAGATTACAAGGGAAGTATATTAACCCAAGTAGGATATTAATCGATTAATGACTGTCAGTGATTGGTCGTTGATTAAACAATTAATTTCCCCCTAAAACTAGGCTAATTACTTGAGACGGGACTTCTTGGAACTGGTTTATTATTGAATTTTAACCATAAATGGATAGAGTCCTGCTCATGTATGACTGTACTTGAATTAATACATGTATGGAGAACGTACCTTGTCAGTCATGTAAACCAGCATGGATGAGCCAGGTTCATCCTGTTAAAAATCTTTTTTGCCTCAATTCACAAAGATAGAGAAACATCATTAGTAACTAGAGAATCATATTAATACATGGCAGAAGTGTATCCCAATAAAGACATAGTACTGAGCAATGATTAATCTGATTAAGTACCTAATTAAAATTTTCTAGCCAAAATTTTTTTTTTTTTGACAAATCTGTTTTTCAATTAGGTGATCTTAATCATCCCTAATTCAAACCCGTTTCTCTCATAATGCTCCCTACTCAATGCTTTGGTAAATATAAAATTCGATTGAGATCATTCCCTTTTCATAGTTATCCCTCAAGAAAATGGTGCCTAACATTTATGTGCTTAATTCTCTTATGATGAACCGGGTTCTTAGTCATACTAATTGCATTAATGTTATCACAGTAAATAGGAGTACATACCACATCTATACCAAAGTCCAGGAGTTGTTGCTTGATCCATAGCAACTGGGCACAACAAGAGGCTGCAGCCACATATTCAGCCTCAGCAGTAGACAAGGCTACTGAATTTTTTTCTTGGTGGCCCAAGAGACAAGGCAGGAGCCAAAAAGTGAGCCATGCCTGAAGTAATTTTCCTGTCAACCAGGAAACCTGCATAGTCAGCATCAGCATATCCTACAAGGTCAAAATTACAACCTTTAGGATACCAAAGGCACAGTTCAGTGGTGCCCTTCAGATATCTTAAAAAAATTTTTACTGCAGTGAGGTGGGACTCCTTTGGATTGGCTTGAAACCTAGCACATAGTCCCACACTGAAAATAATATCAGGTCTACTTGCAGTAGGATAGAGTAGCGACCCAATCATCCCTCTGTATGTCTTCTGATCAACGGATGAACCGGGTTCATCCACATCCAATTTTTTAGATGTGGCTATTGGGGTACCTATCTCCTTTGAATCCTCCATTTTGAATTTTTTGAGGAGTTCTTTCACATACTTCTGTTGATGTATCATTGTGCCATGTGGAGTTTGTTTGATTGGCAAGCCTAAGAAGAAAGTTAGCTCACCCATCATACTCATTTCAAACTCACTCCCCATTAATGTAGCAAATTCCTTGCTAAACTTTTCAGTAGTTGCCCTAAATATGATATCATCAACATATATTTTTACAATCAGAAGATCTTTTCCCTTTCCCTTTAGGAACAAAGTACTGTCTATCTTGCCTCGTTTGTACCCATGGTCCAGCAGGAATTTTGACAATCTCTCATACCAAGCTCTAGGCGCTTGCTTGAGACAATAGAGAGCCTTGTCAAGTTTATATACATGATCAGGTGACTCTTTGCATTCAAACCCAGGGGCTGTTTTACAAATACATCTTCCTTCAAATAGCCATTAAGAAAGGCACTTTTTACATCCATATGATGAAGAGTGAATTCCATGTGTGCAACAAATGCTATAAGAAGTCTGATTGCCTCCAATCTTTCCACAGGAGCAAAGGTCTCATCATAGTCAATTCCCTTTTCTTGGTTGTATCCTTGAACAACCAGTCTAGTCTTATTTCTTGTTACAGTTCCATCCTCATCGAGCTTGTTCCTGAAGACCCATTTGGTGCCAATTACTGATCTATCTAGTGGCCTGAGTACCAAGGGCTATACTTGACTCCTTTCAAATTGATTCAGCTCTTCTGGCATGGCTGTTACCCAATCAGCATCTTGTAGGGCTTCAGCAATGTTCTTTGGTTCAATCAAGGATAGAAATGCATCAAACACACACAAATTTTTCAAGGAGGATCTAGTTTTTATTCCAGATCTCAAGTCCATTATGATGTTCTCAAAAGGGTGAGAACTCTGATATCTGTGTGGTTTGAGTACCAGTTGTTCACTTCTGGATTGTTCCATGTTGTCTTGTAGTTGTGGAACAGGATCATGTCCAGTATTTCTATGCAGAATTCCCCCTGTCGAGTTGTGTGGGGTTGTTGAACCTGTTCTATCTGTCATAGGTGCTTCAATGTGGTCATTGATCCTCTCCAGTCCATGCTCCTCATCTTCTGGTTCCTGTCTCTCTAATAAAGTGTTAGTTTCATCAAAGAAAACATGTACACTTTCTTCTACACACATAGTTCTTTTACTGTATATTTTATAAGCTTTTCTATGTGTTGAATATCCCAAGAACACTCCCTCATCACTTCTGGGATCAAATTTTCCTAGAGAATCTTTGCCATTATTATGCACATAACACTTGCATCTAAAAGCCCTAAGATGGGATATGTTGGGATTTCTCCCTCTAAGTAATTCATAGGGAGTTTTCTCTACTAGAGGTCTGGTCATGCATCTATTAATAATGTAGCATGCAGTGTCAATTGCTTCTGCCAAGAAGCTGTGAGGTAGTTTGCTTGATAGAAGCATGGTTCTTGCCATGTATTCAAGAGTTCTGTTTTTCGTTTCAACAACCCCATTTTGTTTTGGGGTTCTAGGAGCAGAAAAATTATGATTAAAACCATGTTCGTCACAGAACTCAACAAACTTAATATTCCCAAATTCAGTACCATGGTCAGATCTTATTGATGCCAGTTGATGTCCCAATTGATTTTGAATTTTCTTAACAAATGAGGTGAACATATCAAATGCTTCATCCTTAGATGACAGGAATAAGGTCCAAGTGAACCTTGAAAAATCATCAACTAGCACCATCACATATCTCTTACCACCTCTACTTAAAGTTCTCATAGGACCGCATAGATCCATATGAACCAGTTCCAACGTCCTGGTGGTACTGGCCATTTTCTTACTTTTGAAAGAGGACCTTACCTGCTTCCCCTTGGCACGTGCCTCACAAACTTTGTATTCCTTGAACATAATGTTAGGAAGTCCTACCACTAAGTCATTAGAGACTAGTTTGTTAAGCTGAGTTAGAGTTGCATGACCAAGTAGTTTGTGCCACGGGAGGGGATCACTGTCCAAAACACTTAGACAAGTGAGTTCATTTTCATAAAGTGTGGACAAATCTATGACATAGATGTTATTCATTCTTTTCCCTGCAAAACAATCTTGTCAGTAAGCAGGTTAATCACAAAACATTTTGTGGAAGTAAAAGCAACCAGGTTACCTCTGTCACATAGTTGTGATACACTGATCAGACTATATTTCAAGCCATCTATTAGATACACATGTTCAATAGATCGTGTATCATCCTTACCTACCTTACCAACCCCAATAATTTCACCTTTCTTTCCGTTTCCAAAAGAGACATTTCCTTCTTTGAGACTTTCAAGTGAAAGGAACTGTTCCATGTTCCCAATCATATGCTTTGAGCAGCCACTATCCAAGTACCAAATCTGGCTGCCTCCTCTCACTTGAACCTACAGAAAGAAATCAGGGGTTAGTTTTAAGAACCCAAACTAGTTTGGGTCCTTTTCTATGAGAGAATGGATGAATCAGTTTTTTTATGGCCCAGTTTTGTAGCAAGTTTTTCTTTTTAATGAACTCACATTTTTCTGACTGGCATTCTCTTTTACAGCACACTCATATTTATAGTGGCCAGTCTTCCCACAATGGGTGTAGATTTTATTTTCAGGGAGAGTAAGATACTTGCTTTTGGGATCCCACTTAGGCATTTGACTCCCAAAACAAATCCCTCTTCTGTTGCTACTGTGATTCTCATGAAGCCATATCAGGGCGTCAGAGGATTTATTCCATTTACAGGTTCGATCTAATTCATGTTTGACTTTGCCAAGTTGTTCATTAAGAGTTCTTATTTTCTCGTCCTTGGCATACATCTTATTTTTTAATTTTCCTATGTTTTCTTCTAACATGACATGAGAGTGATCAACTACCTTTTTACTGGATCCTACTCTTAACTTTAAGTTTTCAGATTTTAGCTCTAGAATCTCAGTTTCGAGTGGATAAACCTGGTTCATCAAGACATTGTTTTTCTTTTCAGATTCACTGACCCTTATCTCCAGATCCAAGCATTTTTCTTTTATCATTTCACACTCTTTAGATACTTGATCCTTCTCTTTGGTTGTTTCCTCAGAATCATCTATGAAGTCAAGTAGCAAGTCAGAGAGTTTCTCCTTAGATAAAAACTTTATTTTTGTTTTAAGTTTAGAGACACTTACCTCTGGTTCTTCATAAGTCTCCTCATCAGATTCTCTAATTGCCATGAGAGCCTGATCTTCTGTCTCACCATCTTCTGATTCTTCATCTGAACTTTCCCCCCAAGCAGCAACCATATCCTTTGTTGTGTTTATCTTAGGTTGAACCTGTTCCTTCCTTCTATTCCTTCTCTCATATCTTTCCCTTTTCCACTCTACTTCCCATTGAGGATAATTTTTACTGAAATGGTCAGTCTTACCACATTTATAGCATCCCTCATTAGCTGACCTTTCTGGTGCCTTTGCCTTATTGAAGTTTCCTCCCCTGGAGATGCCATTCTTCCTCGTGAGAAAGTTTATGAATTCTTTGGTTATCATGGCCATCTCATCCTCCTCCAGATCAGCTCCCTCAATGATCCTCAGTGCTAGACTTCTCTCCTTCTTTGGGGCATCCATCTTCATGGCTTGCCTTCTGAGTTCATAAGCAGCGAGGTTTCCAATCAACTCATCCAGTCTAACGGTTGCCATATTTTTGGATTCCTGGATAGCAGTGATCTTGCTTTCCCAGGAGATAGGAAGAACCATTGTCAAGATCTTTTCTACCTTGTCTTCTTCAAGTATGATTCTTCCAAGAGACTTGATTTTATTTGTCAAGGTTGTGAACCTTGTGTACATTTCCTGAATTGTTCTCCTTCTTTCATAGTGAAGTTTTCATATTGAGAGTATAGGAGTGTACCTCTAAACCTCTTCACTTGAGTTTTTCCTTCATGGGCTACTTGTAGAGTATCCCAGATTTCCTTGGCAGTGGTGCATCTTTGGATTCTACTGTATTCATCTAGTCCTAATCCACACACTAGCCACTTATTTGCTTTGGCATTCTTCAGATCTTCAGCCGTGTAGTCAGCCCTAGTCTTAGGTACATCTACACCTTCAGTAGTTTTCTTCATTGTTGCAAGTGGTCCATCAGTGACTATGTCCCAGAGTTCATAGTCCTCTCCAATAAGGTGGTCCTTCATTCTATTCTTCCACCAAAAATACTACTGGCCATTGAAGAGTGGTGGCCTTGCAGTTGATTGACCTTCCCAGTTCCCAGGTGGTGTACTCATCTTGATCTTTTCCAAGGTGTTAGCCTTTTCAAGGATAACCTGCTATGATACCAATTGATGTTTTAGACTTCAATACTACACAATATTATAAGTTAATTGTGCAGTACTCAATTTTCGAGTGCTGTCGAATAAGAAGAACCTAGTTCTTCTTGGTGTACTACTTACTACTATTTACGGAATAATAAAGCAGTAAAGTAAAGATACATATATTTTACGTGGAAAACACCTGGCTCAAAAGGTGAAATAACCACGTCCTACTCCTCACTACGATTTGCTCAAACACTTCACTAAACACTCTAAGCCAAACGGACTTACAAAATAAACTCTTTTGTAATCCTAGGACTAACTCTAATCCTCTTTGTATCAACTAGCCTCTAGCTAATTTCTACAGACTTCAAGCTAACTCTAACTTGAACAGTGTGTACCTATTACAATTTGCTTCTAAGAAAGCTGAAAAGATACAATGTTAAAACTCCTACTACAACCAACTAGACTCAATGATAAACAATGGAACTGTTTCTTCTAGTTGAACTGTAGCCTTTGCACAATACTTCTGCTTGCAAATATCCTGGGAATTTTGCTTACAGAACTTGATTCAATTTAGTCTTTGTGCGTCTTTGTGTCGTGAATTTCAGCAGTAATACTTTGAGTATTTATAAAGTCAGTTGTTGAGTTCTGGTCAGATTCTACCTGGGAGAACAAGTTCTTATCAAACTCAACTTCCTTCCTTCGTTTCTGTCCTTGATGAATGCAACTTCTATTCTCTTCATCAGTTTGCAATCTTTTTGTATTAGGAGACATCCTCTTAGTTCTTTGATACTCAGTAATCACTGATATCTCCTATGCTTGTACGATTCTTATGCCAACTGCTCCGTTCAGGTGTGTATGCTTTGATGGACCTGGTTCAACTTGTCAATATTTGTCAATCTTTAAAACCCATTTAGTGACATGGTCCAACATCACCCTTCCCTCCTGCATCAATACCGCACTTAGCCCAACAAGGGACGCATAACCCCTCCACAAATTGACGGTAATAGATTGCCAAACCCGAGAAACTCCTGATCTTCGTAGCTAAAGCGAGTGTAGGCCAGTTCTGGACTGCCTCAATCTTCTCAAGATCTATCTGCATGTCCTCTGCTAATACAACGTGCCCCAAGAAAGCAATTGAATCCAACCAAAACTCGCACTTGGAAAATTTAGCATACAACTGAATGTCTCTCAGATTCTGAAGCACAATACTATGGTGTTGCTCATCCGACTGCAGGAGTAGATCAAGATGTCATCAATAAACAAAATAAAAAATGAGTCCATATAAGGCGAGTCTACAAAGCTATCTTAGGATATCAGATGCCCTAATCCTCAACTGATGGTAGCCATATCTCAAATCAATCTTAAAAATACCTTGGCACCCTGAAGCTGACCAAATAAATCATCAATCATCGGCAATGGATACTTATTATTGATGATGACTTTGTTCATCTGCCGATAATCTATGCACATCCTCATAGATCCATCTCTTTCTTCACAAACAACATCGGTGCACCCCAGGGCGAGACAACAGGTCTAATGAAGCCCTTATCAAGCAAATCTTGCAACTGTTCCTTCAATTCCTTCAAATCTGGCGGGGCCATACGGTATAGCAGAATGGAAATAGTTTGAGTGCCTTGAGCCAAATAAATACAGAAATCAATATCCCTGTCGGTGGCATCCCCGACAAGTCTGCGAGAAATATCTCAAGAAACTCACGGACAACTGGAACTGAATCCATGGAAGAAACTTCCGCGCTAGAATCGCGAACATAAGCTAATTAATCTATACACCTCTTCTCGACCATACATCGAGCCTTCATATAAGAGATGACCCCACTAGTAGAATGACCAGGAGTCTCCCTCCACTCTAATCGAGGAAACCCCGACAAGGCTAACGTCGGCGTCTTGGTGTGACAGTCCAATATAGTGTGATAAGGTGACAGCCAATCCATACTCAAGATAACATCAAAATCAACCATATCGAGAAGTAGAATTTCTACACTACTCTCAACGCTCCCAATGGTGACTACACATGAACGATAAACACGATCTACAACAATAACATCTCCCACAGGTCTGGACACACAGAAGAGCACTCAAAGAATCACGGGGCACAACCAATTATGAAGCAAAATAGGATGACACATAGAAGTAAGTAGATCCCGAATTAAATAGAACTGAAGCATCTCTACTGCAAACTGAAACAATACCTGTAATAACAGCATCAGACGAATCAGCCTCAAGCCTAGCTGGAAAAGCATAACATCGGATCTGGGCCCGACCACTCTGAACCACGTCCCTAGGACGACCTTTAGCTGGTAATCCTCTACCTCTAACGCCCTGACCTCCACCTCTAACAGTCTGGCCCCTACCTCTGGCTGCCTGACCCCTGCCTCTGGCTGGATAAGAAGGCGGTGCAGCAGCTGGTGCCGGAATCATGGCACGAGAACCCTGATGTTGTGGTGGAGCGCCTAATAATCTCAGATAGGTCCTCCTGATATGCCCATAACCATCACACTCGAAACACCATCCTGATACTGTGGCTGTGGAAACTGGGATTGACCCAAACGGGCCGGATGACCACGGTAATAACTCTGAATAGGAGGTGCACTGATAGGAGCTAGTGGTGCACTGTAGGTTGGCTGCCCAGAAGGAGGCACGTAAGAACCACGACTCCCTGAAGCACTGTGGGATGCATGAAGCACTGAATGGAACGATATGTGATGATGGCCTCTACCAAAAGTACCTCTGCCTCCAGATGAGGCACCGCTGAATCCACCGGAATGAAGAGGTTTCTTGTCAGACCCCTGAGCTCCCTATGCAAGAACCATCTTGACTCGCCTGGCGGCATTGGCTGTGACCTAAAAAGAAATATCACTCCCAGTCTCCTTAGACATCTGCAATCTGATAGGTTGAGTATGTTCCTCAATAAACCTCCGCACCCTCTCTCTCTCGGTGGGAAGCATAAGAAGAGCGTGACAGGACAAATCCAAAAAATGGGTCTCATACCGAGTAACAGTCATACTGCCGTGCTGGAGACACTCGAACTGACGGAGGTGCTCCTCTCTCAAGGTGATAGGCAGAAACATCTCTAGGAAGATCTCAGAGAACTGGTCCTAAGTAAGAGCAGGAGATTCTGCTGGTCTTGTCAACAAATAATCTCTCCACCATTTCTTAGCGGAGCCAGTCATCTCAAATGCAGCAAAGTCAACCCCATTGGTCTCCAATATACCCATGTTCCGAGGCACCTCATGATAGCTGTCAAGATACTCGTGAGGGACCTTTGAAGTAGCAACATTGAAATGAACTAGGAAGAGCTTGGTAAATATGTCCGATCTCAATAAAGCCTCATAAGGCATAGTTGACCCATCACCAGTCTGTGTCGCAACAACGGGCTGAACTAATCCAACTTGATGAGCTTTTGGAGTCTGATATTGTGGAGCCATCTACTTTGAAATAATAAACTATGAAATTAATGGAAGAGAAGAGAAGAAAAACTAGTTAGAAGACTTCTCCAAGCGTGGGTTTAGTTCCCGTATGTGAATTCTCCTTCAAAGTATATTAGATCCCCTACAAAATAGGTTTAGGACCCCTCTTATACGATTTGGGACCGTGTAGGACCAAAATAACCTTGTGCCGGAGGAAATAAGAAAAATGCCGCAATGCAGCAACCTGATCAGCGCCTCACGCTGGCCTAGCGCTAACACTAGTGACATTTTTTCTTGCTTCAATTCCAATTGCTTACTTTGAATTGTATTTCCCTTTTTTTTCTTAAAATTTGGGGAACAAACACCAAAGGGTGTCCTCCCTTTGTCTTCTTCTTTTAATTCTTTTAGTTTCCTGTCTTTTTCTTTCGCATTATATTCAATTTTATTTCAAATCTCTTCATCTTCACACAACTATATTCCTACACAACTAAAATATAATATTAAATATAAAGTAATATAACTAATACTCAAAAGATGATTAAAATTACTAGGATGTGAGATAACAATGGTTAAATATATGCATTTTTTTGTCGAACATCAGAAGCATGAAAAGCACCCAACAATAGTGACCCAATAAACAAAATTTGCATGTGGGATGAAGCTTCTAGATAAAGGGAAAAGTGAGGGGAGATACAATGTTACGGCCCAAAATCCAATAAGGATCGTGAAGGCGCCGGACACCATTGTCAAGCAAGCCAACACTAAACAGTTACTTAGATTCTCGTTTTCAGTATTTTGAAATCATTTCTTTCCTTAGATTAAACAATAATTAATGAATTTCACTGAGTAAATAATCATGTCTTTAACAAACTTAAATATTGAATAATCCCATAGTCATCCCAAAACCCGGTGTCACAAGTGCATGAGGAATTTCTAGGAAATAAAGTACAATACGATAACTATCCGGAATACAATTGGACAAAAAAGAAACACAATACTCTGAAAGAGACTCTGTTGGCTGCGGGTCGTCTTGAGAGATGCAGCCCACCTAAGTCTCTGTGTCAACCATGCCGTTGCGCCTGACGAGGCCACTAGATGTTCTTGTGCTTGTGCCAAAAAAATGCACAACAAGTGTAGTATGATTAGGAAAACAACGCGTACCAAGTAAATATCCCGTCTATCCTTGAAGAAGTAGTGACGAGAGGTCGACTTCAACAATCACTAGTTTTACAATAAATAAATACCAAAATGTATAGAAGCCTGGATTTTTATAAAGTGATTTCAATCTCAATAAGCATGAAGCAGGTAAACACGTTTTTTAATAATAAGATATTTCCAAAATTTGTATTTCATCCTTTATCAATTCATCTCAGGCGAGAGAGGCTATATCATAATTTATAAATGTCAAAGCAAGCAATACAAGCATGTGCAGATCATGTCGAGGTAGTACGGCCCGATCCAACAATATTTAAAATGTGCACTGCCAGAGGGTCGAATGGCGCGAACCATAGATGCATCTATTACCCCGCTCTCGAATCATACATGCCACGCAGTCAAGTATAAATAAACACATCAAAAATTCAATCAAGAGTTTATCAGGAACAATTATCCAAAGAAAGGGCCAATTTCTCGTTTAACGTCAAGAAAATAATATTTAGACTTTTATAAATGTATTTACCAAATTCGATATGATTAAACCTTTTAAATTGTCAAGAAAATTACAACTATGGCAAGTAAAGCATGCGTTTGGGTCCTAGACTACCCGGACATAAGCATAATAGTAGCTATGCACGGACTCTCGTCACCTCGTGCGTACGTAGCCCCGACCAATAGAAGCACTTGTTCAATTATTTCACCAATGGGGATAATTCCCTCTTACAAGGTTAGAAAGGAGACTTACCTTCCTCCGAAGTTCCATAACCGGCTTTCGGGCCCTTCAAACAACTCGAATCCAAGTCCAACGCTCAAAAACTATCCAATAATTATGCAAAACCATTATTATATACTCAAATATTCATTATAATCCAATTTATAAAAGTTTCTAACCCCGATAGAAAAGTCGATAAAAATCATCCTCAGGCCCACATGCCCGGATTTTGAAATCTTTTGACGATAAACTTTATCCATGATAACACAAACTCCAATATATAATGTTTCCCATGTTCCATGACCAAAATCGTGGTCAAAATCCAAAATTACAAATTCTACGTTTTCTACAAAAAATCTCACAATTTATACAAATTTCCATGTTTAAATCCTTATACAATCCATGTATTTAACTTATAATGAGTGGCAACCACTTACGTTGTGATGCTCAATGAAAATCTCCCCTTGAATCTCTCCAAAATTGCCCAAATGAAATGAAAATGGGAGAAAAATTGGCCAAATCCCGATCTTAAAACATTCTGCCCTAGTCGACTTTCTGCACCTGCGGTACACCAGTCGCACCTGCGGAAAGTCCATCGCAGGTGCGGTTCCCCCAAGCTACGCGAAACCCACTTCTGCGGTCACTCATGTGCTTCAACGATTTTGCACGTGCGACGCTCACAATCCCATAGATGCAAAAATACCCTCGCATATGCGGCCTTCCCAACTTCATCCAAATGTCACTTCTGCGACCCCATAGCTGCACCTGCGGCCTTTTGCACGCAGGTGCGATTACACCAGATACGATCAGCCTTAGCCTTTCTCAAATTCCAAATTCGACCTGTTAACCACCCGAAATTCATTCTGCCCAGTCGACTTTCCGCAAAATTAGGAGAAATGGGGTAAATACATTCTTCCCAATCGACTTTCCGCACCTGCGGTACACCAGTCGCACATGCGGAAAGTCCATCGCAGGTGCGGTTCCCCCAAACTAGGCGAAACCCGCTTCTGCAGTCACTCATGCGCTTCTGCGCTTTCACACGTGCTACGCTCACCTCGCATATGCAGCCTTCGCAGCTTCGTCCAAATTTCACTTCTGCGACCCCATAACTGCACCTACGGGCTCGCACATGCGGCCTTTTCCATGCAAGTGCGATTACACTAGATACTAGCAGCCTTGGCCTTTCTCAAATTCCAAATTCGATCCGTTAACCCCCGAAATCCACCTTAGGCCCTTGGGACCCCGTCCAATCACACCAACCTATCCCAAAACACATTACGAACTTGGTCGAGGCTTCAAATCTCATCAAACAACGCTAAAATCACGAATCACGCTCCAATTCAAGCTCAATGAACTTTAGAACATCAAACTTCTATATTCAATGTTGAAACCTATCAAACCATGTCCGTTTGACCCCAAAATTTGCACACAGGTCATATCAACATAACGGACCTAATCCAACTTTCAGAATCAGAATCTGACTCCGATATCAAAAGGTCCATTCCCGGTCAGACTCCTCAAAAACCTTCGAATTTCTAACTTTAGCCAGATGACTCTAAAATGACTGACAGACCTCAAAATCCACTTCCGATCACGCTCCTAATACCAGAATCACCATACAGAGCTATTCCAAAACTCAGAATCCCAAACATACATCGATAATATTGAAATGCACCTCAACCCAAATTTACGAGTTTCTTCCAAAATGCCAACTTCCACAATAGACGCCAAAGCGCCCCTGGTTCATCCAAAACCCGATCCGAACATACGGTCAAGTCTGAAATCATCATGTGAACCTACCAGAACCTTCAAATCTCGAATCCGAGGTCGTTTACTCAAAATCCAACCTTAGTGAATTCTTCCAACTTAAATCTTTCGAAATGAGAATTCTCTTTCCAAATCAACTCCGAACTTCCCAAACTTCAACTCCGACCACACGTACAAGTCATAATACCTGAATTGAAGATGATCATGGTCTCAAACTGCCAACGATGCAGTAGGGCACAAAACGACCTGTCGGGTCGTTACATTCTCTCCCACTTAAACATACGTTCGTCCTCGAACATGCTGAGAACTGTGTTTCAGTTGTCTGAGATTACTGGTTAACACCTCATGCACCTTCCCGTGCTACCACCACTCAGTTTAGCGCATTAGCTCGAGAAAATCTGAGGATATTCTCGTTTATTCAAGCAAAATAAGCTTAGAGCCCAATTACAACATCCGAAATTCTCAGCCAGGCCTGCTTCCAACATAAGAGCACTGTATTAATCACTACACGATGCACCAATACATGATTGCATACCTTCGCTGAATACACACCATGCACTGTATAACACACATGACCATAACAACATCCTCTGATAACAATAATTGAAATTACACAGATTTGATGCACCCAATGCACCTCACAACATATATAAATCATGTTCTAACCCTTTGCAATACCACCACGACGGAGGAGACATGTAGAAATTCATAACCAACTGCCGAGTCAACAAATCATTGAGTCTATACTCGTTACGAGAACCATGACATCATTCTGAACTAAATAATGATGTTTGCTCTTTAATATACTTCATATAATCCGATTGCACTGATCCTAGATCCACTAATCTCTTCTCACCTAATACAAACTGCTCATGCAATAATTCACCCAAGACATGACCAAAATTCTCGTATGATGCCACAACGTGCTAATAAGCTACAAACTTGAACGTGATACATAAGAAAAACAAACTTTGGAAGGGACTACTCAACTCACACAACAAATATGAACCTTCCTTAGAAAATGGGAAGCAAAACACACAAAAAATAGAATATAGGGGACTGTACTCAACATCACACTGTTGCGGCGTACAACCCGATCCAAACAACATACCCGTGGCGGCGTGACACCGCATCCACACATAAAATTCACATAAGGAGATACTTACGGAGCTAAATTTCTCATTGCTACAAAATACCGAATATACGCCACAAGCACGCTAAGTGCGTAATACCATCCATGGGGAGACAGATAACGCCGTACCCTACAAATCTCAGGCACAACTGAGGTAAGATACATGATCTAAATCTTACGAGCCATCCTACTCACATAACGCCATCGCTACGCGGAACCTCAATACATAAGAAAATTATCAAGCCGTTTCACAACTCACATGGCATGATATGGTATTACATGAAATAACCGACGACAAGATAATATCCAATGTCAGTACTCCTCCATCAGGGGTGCTATGCTAAAATGAGCACATCTGGTCTGACATAGAGCCCATATTCATATTTAAATCCATTCACAGGCCTCAAGCCGATTAATCGCACCGTACTAGGCTAATAACCTTTCAAGGGTCCATAATCCTTTTTCCCATAATCATACAAGAACAACCATCATAACCAAGACAGACTTCCACAATCCACAACAAATGAACAGAGCGCCCTCCATGCAGAAATTCTCAAATAAGCAATATTACCACATTCTTCATACTTGGTTTAAATCTGCAATCAATCAAGTGACTACATGACACACTTATACGATCGTCCCGTGGAATACACTTCCATGACCTCACGCACCAAGTAACCAGTCTGCACATCCATACCACCGGGCATTCAAATGTTGTAAAGCAAATCAAGAATCTGTAACCAGGATGCAAAACCCCTTTCACAAAACAACGATCTCAGGTGACGCTGAAGACAATACCATCTTACTTTAAACACTCAAATCTCTTTCCTTCTCATCCAAGCTCGTGACATCCTTGCCAACACCGAACTGCAACCTTGATCCTCACTTTCAAATTTCATACTGCTCACTGCACCTAACATGCCAATATGCGATAACACAAGAATTTCATCATAACTCCTAAACCACCAATAGGGTAAACACTTCAGCATATAGAAACCTTTTACTTAGCTCATTCCGAGAGAACCATAGCAACACATGAGTGAATTCTCGTAACCGTAGAACATGCAAATCCTCAAGTAGTGGTCTAAACCACCATAACCCTTCCGGGATCCGCCTACACATCACAGGCCATAACACTTGAATACTCCCAATTAAAACCAATTACGGCGGTCGTCAAGCCTCGCACGTACCATCACCATTCATATGCATAATCTAACCCCGTTGGAGGAATTGATCATTGCCATCATTATACCGATTCAACCATGGCTAACCAATTTAACTTCTTCTAATTGCTTACATCATGAACCTAACTTCGCACTTATCCCGAGTGACCCCATTCTACAAGACCACATTGTCTCCAAATCCACGAACTATCTCATACCTTTCTGGTGCGCATATTCACATCGTCGACTGGTACACCTATTCTAAAAATTCCTCTACGAATCCGAAGTTATTTTCTCTCATTCCTCCAATGCTGCACTGCATGTCGAAAATATCATAGAGCATTTCAAGCCTCTTATCATAATTCGCTGCAAAATCTCGATTCTTAATCATACCGCGGGCTTGAAATCCTTAGACACCGCATTTTAACCTTTGAATTTTCTACGACCATTGTTAAAAGTCACCCACTCTGGCTTGGTCTCGAACATAATCAACCCAAGGCTCAGCTGGCCCATGAACACCCATCTTAATGAAGCACCCGGCTGAATCACTTCTCTTGTAAATCACCTCTGTACGAAGCATAAGTCCTGAATCTTCCCAAAGCCCGAACACAAGCGAATAAAACCAACTACAACATACCTTTATCAATTCCTTTGCTCAAATTACCACTTATGTTCTTTTTCCTTACCTGTAATAACCCATCAATATGCTAATAACCAGAAATCTCACAAATAGATGACCATGAAATCCGACCGTAGGCGGTGGGACTCTCCCACTTAGCTTGAAGCTACTATTACACAACTTTGGAACCCAACAAGATTCTTTCTTCACTGCTGAACTGATTTTTGCGGCACCAATTCTCCAAATTCTTCGAAATCCTTCTGTTAGCATTTCATGAACACTCTGCATCTCTATCAACATTGACATATTCGACCTCTTGCTGGATAGTCAGTCGAATTCTTCGCAGAAGCTTCGCCAACCACGCGACCGCTGACCTGCCCATAGGAGATAACCCACCTATGGAGATTACATGCCGACATCTTCCAACGTCCATGCACATGATACAATCACTACGACATCCATAACCCATCCTGAGCCCTTGCTTATTCACCGACTGTACCTGTCCGTTTACACCTTATGAACCTCAACTAAATGTGTGACAATATATTCTAATTCAAATTTACGTTGTATCCTTCTTCATATCGAGCAAATTCTTCTTGTTGCATCTAATCGCCCGTCCTATATTAGCCAATAATTTAAATTAAGCCCGTGGACCCAATCACTATCCACTAAAATCCCCGAATCACTCTAAGTCTTTCCTCAAGGTGTGTAGTTATCCTGCCACCGAACCCATATGCCACTCTGCCACCCTCCCATTTAGGTCAAACCCACTCCTTTAAGCAACCATTCGACTCATGTTTCTCACGCTTGGCCTTCCAGAAGTTTTACCACCGCTTGACACTTCCCGCATTTCCTTCCTCATCCCTTGCTACTCAATTACTGGCTTAGATCAATATATATCTCTGTATCACTTGAACCAACAGATAGCTACTACTTTAAACCTTTCCGAAGATCATCTTTCTCGAGCCGTCAACATTGGAAACACCGATCCGATCATGAACCACCGCACACTGCGATCTCTGACAACCGCTTCTCCAATACTACCCCAAAACATCCTACCCCAAAGGTGAATTGAAGAAGATCATAAAACTGGCAAACTTAACACATTCAATCGAGGACGAAGACACCACGTCTCAGATAAAAATTCCACCACACTTGAAAACACCAAGTCTGGTGACCCTATCAACCCAAACCTGAACATTTATAGTAAGATTGCCTTTTCTCCACCGGAAATAAAATGCCGAATCTCAGAATCGCGCTCTGTGCAAACCTCCCTTCTAGTCATTCACTGTCCCGGCACATAGGCAAGCATCCTACCATCACATCAATATTGCGCGATAACCGTTCATAAGCATCATAGCAACCTGTGCATAGCCTCAAAGCTCTCATAAATACAGCTATTGAGTTGAGACAACAGAATATCCTTCCGCAAGGCGACGACAATAGCCAAACAACCATGCAGGGAGAAACATCCAACACTACATCTGTAGTACCATTACAATTACTCACTTCCCGATTTATGACCAGCGCTTCGCGTCTCATAAGATTGAATGGAAAGAAAATGAAGGCATAAGTCTCAAAGGAATCAAACCGCACAATGAGGAATCAAGAAGGGAAGTGCTCGTAACAGCCTTTTATCCTCTCGAAGATGAGTACAGACGTCTCCATACCGATCCGCAAGACTCTACTAGACTCGCCCATGACTCGTGAGACCTAAGGGAACCTAGTGCTCTGATACCATATTGTCACGACCCAAAATCCAATAAGGGTCGTGATGGCGCCTGACACCACTGTCAAGCAAGCCAACACTAAATAGTTACTTAGATTCTTGTTAATAATATTTTGAAATCATTTCTTCCTTACATTAAACAGTAATTAATGAACTTCACTGAGTAAATAATCATGTCTTTAACAAACTTAAATATTGTATAATCCCATAGTCATTCCAGAACCCGGTGTCACAACGGCATGAGAAATTTCTAGGAAATAAGGTACAATACGATAACTGCCAGGAATACAATTGGACAGAAAGGAAACACAATACTCTGAAAGAGACTCTGCTGGCCACGGGTCGTCTCGAGAGATGCAGCTCACCTAAGTTTTCATGTCAACCATGCTGTTGTGCCCCCACTAGATATACAAGTGCATGTGCGACAAAAATACTCAGCAAGTGTAGTATGAGTACGAAAATAACGCGTACCTAGTAAGCATTCAGTCTAACCTCGAAGAAGTAGTGACGAGAGGTCGACTTCGACACTCACTAGTGGTCCACAAAATAAATATCAAAATGTGTAGAAGCATGAATTTTATAAAATGATTTCAAACTTAATGAGCACGAAGCAGGTAAACAAGTCTTTTAATAATAAGAGATTTCCAAAATTTAAATTTCATCTTTTATCAATTTATCTCAGGCTAGAGAGGCAATATCATCATTTATAAATGTCAAGGAAAGCAATACACGCACGTACAAATCATGTCGAGGTCGTACGATTCGATTCAACAATATTTAAATTGTGCACTGCCAGATGGTCGAATGACGCGAACCTTAGATGCATCTATTACCCCGCTCGTGAATCATACATGCGACGCGGTCAAATATGAATAAACACATCAAACAGTCAATCAAGAATTTATCAGGAACAATTATCCATAGAAAGGGTAAATTTCTCTTTTAAACGTCAAGAAAATAATGTTTAGCCTTTTAGAAATGTATTTACCAAATTCGATATGATTAAGCCTTTTAAATTGTCAATAAAATTACAAGTATGGGAAGTAAAACATGCTTTTGGGTCCTAGACTACCCAGACATAAGTATAATAGTAGCTACGCACAGATTCTCATCACCTCGTGCGTACGTAGCCCCCAAAAATAGAAGCACTTATTCAATGATTTCTCCTATGGGGATAATTCCCTCTTACAATGTTAGAAATGAGACTTACCTCACTCTGAAGTTCCATAACCGGCTTCCGAGCCCTTCAAACAACTTGAATCAATGCCCAACACTCCAAAATTAGCTAATAATTATGCAAGCCCATTATTATATACTCAAATACTCATTATAATCCAATTTATAACAATTTCTAACTCCGATCGAAAAATCGATAAAAATCACCCTTAGGCTCACGTGCCCGGATTCCGAAAATTTTCATACATAAACTTTACCCATGACAACACGAACTCCAATATATAATTTGTTCCAAGTTCGATGACAAAAATCTTGGTCAAAATCCAAAAATATAAATTCTAGGTTTTTTTTACCAAAAACCCCACAATTTATACTAATTTCTATGCTTAAATCCTTATACAACCCATGTATTTAATTTGTAATGAGTGGGAACCACTTACCTTGTGATACTCAATGAAAATCTCCCCTTGAAGCTCTCCAAAAATCGCCTAAACCAAATAAAAATGGGAGAAAAATGGGCCAAATCCCGATCCTAAAACATTCCGCCACAGTCGTCTTTCCGCACCTGCGGTACACCAGCCGCACCTGCGGAAAGTCCATCGCAGGTGCGGTTCCCCCAAGCTACGCGAAACCCGCTTCTGCGCTTTTGCACGTGCGACACTCACTAGCCCGCAGATGCGAAAATACCCTCGCATATACGGCCTTCCCAACTTCATCCAAATGTCGCTTCTGTGAACCCATAGCCGCACATGCGGCCTTTTGCATGCAGGTGCGATTACACCAGATACGAGCAGCCTTAGCCTTTCCCAAATTTCAAATTCGATCCGTTAACCACCCGAAATCCACCCGAGGCACCTGGGACCCCGTCCAATCACACCAACATGTCCCAAAAAACATTACGAACTTGCTTGAGGCCTCAAATCACATCAAACAACGCTAAAATCACGAATCACGCTCCAATTCAAGCTCAATAAACTTTAGAACTTCGAACTTTTATATTCAATGCCGAAACCTATCAAACCACGTTCGATTGATCCCAAATTCTGCACACATGTCATATTCAATATTACGGACCTATTCTAACTTTCGGGATCGGAATTTGATCCCGATATCAAAAGGTCCACTCCCGGTCAAACTCCTCAAAAATATTCGAATTTCTAACTTTAGTCAAATGACTCCAAATGACCTACGGACCTCCAAATCTACTTCCGATCGTGCTCCAAATACTAGAATCACCATACGGAGCTATTCCCAGACTCGAAATCCCAAACGGACTTTTATAATATTGAAATGCACGTCAACCTAAATTTATGAGTTTCTTCCAAAATGCCAACTTCCATAATAGACGCCGAAAAGTTTCCAGTTCATTTAAAACCCGATCCAAACATACGTCCAAGTCTGAAATCATCAATCGAACATGTCGGAACCTTCAAATCCCGAATCCGAGGTCGTTTACTCAAAATCCAACCTTAGTCAATTCTTCCAACTTAATGCTTCCGAAATAAAAAATTCTCTTTCCAAATCAAATCCGAACTCCCCAAATTTCAACTTCCACCACACGTACAAGTCATAATACCTGAAGTGAATCTGCTCATGATCTCAAACTACCGAACGATGCACTAGGGCTCAAAACGACCGGTCGGATCGTTACATACAAATCAGGGAAATTGATGTTGAAGATAAAGGGGTTGTTTCTATGTCATATTCATTTATTTATAGGCTTTTGTTTGTCCCTCTGTCTTAATGGTTAATTAAAACCTAGCAAGGTTAGAGCTTGAAAATGGAGTTTCTCCATCAGATTAACACATAGTAACCATTGGTTTGCAAAACTAAAAATCATGGAGAGAACTAAAAGAATATAAGGGCTAGAATAGCCAGCGAGAACATAGAGCCTTGAGAGCAAAATCAAAGACTTCTCAGGGAACCTATGGAAACTGGAAAAACACAAATGAGAACAGCTATGTTGTCTCTTAGAATATAGTTCGAATGATCTGCAATGTACACGTAGAGGAACACGTAAATAATTAAAAGACACGTAAGGCAACTATATGATTAAAGACTAAAATATCCTCAATATTCTAATAAAAGTCTCTAAGCAGCCATGTTGAAACCTTGGCTCTTCTAATATATAAAATTATTATAAACCACAAAGCAAACCTATTGTAAGAGGAATTTGAAAAATAATCCGAATTTAAGTGAAAAGTAGTGTAGCACATTAGTATTAGTATACGTTCCTTCTCAGAGGCTAACCTCTGTTAGTAGAAGAATTATAAGCAATCATTTTATTTAATTCAAGGTTAAATGTGCTGAGCCAAATATAATAGGGACCAAAACTAGAACTTGACCATAACACATGGGTGAAACTACTATTTTCCCTAGAGAATATTTGGGACCAAAGAAATGCGGCTAACTAACCCCATAACTATATAATGACAGGTGACGCCCTAGGTGGCCGGGCGCGGCATCTACAACACTACTTGACTCTATACCTTGTTATACACCTCGTATTACATATTTATACCCTCGTATTAGTCCATGGCGTTTATTAGCAAGCAAAACAATATTTTCTATATTATTTAGCGCTATTTAAAGTGTCTATTAAATTCAAAAATTCTTATCACTACACAACTGTTTCCACGATTGAAACTGTTGGGCACGGCTTGGCCCGAGGCTTCACGACTCAAAATCCCATCAAAAATTGTGATGGTGTCTAACTTGCTCGCCAAGTAAGGCAATACTCAACCAATCATAATTAAAGTAGACTATACAAATCTTAAGTAAAACCATAAGAAACAAAAATATTTCAATCGGATATCATAAATATAAAAGTATGAGACATGATCTAAACTCGACAACAACGGTCTATAATGCCCAAAACCCGGAGTCACAACTATCAAAAGCATCTAACAAGAGTAAGAGTTATAAGATGAATACCAATGTCTGTATGATAAGAAATATATAGACTGAATAGATAAGTAGGTAGGACTCCATGTATTCCGAAATGTTAAAATAATTCAACTCATCATGAAGTCTCCTCTAGATCTCCTACTCTAGCGGATGTACATCACTAATATCAACCTCAGAACCTGCACAATATCTGCATAAGTGTACTACGAATAAAAAAGTTACGGTACCCATTAAGTATCAAGTTAAGCCTAGAAGAAGTTGTGGTGAGGGTTCAATATTGACACTCACCAACAATACATTATCAGGTGAAAGCTTAATAATATAAAAAGTAAAGCATGGTATCAACAAATGAGTACAAAATCTCAAGAATTCCCGTTCATACAGAATTTAGGCGTGCTTTATAGATCAAAAGTTCAACTAAGATATAAACACATCAATCCTTACATCAAGACATGATACATGTCAACAACATTTATTTCAAATCATTGTATGAGTCAAAACATATATATACATGCTCAGGATCCCTCTCACAACAACTCACATCACAAATCCATGTGTCTGATATAGACCATGTGTCCAACAAGCACCGAAAATCCCAGGTGCCTATGCTCAGAGGGAGAAAGGTAATATGTGTAATCACCTAACTCCAGAGGGACGGATCCATATCCAAGCAATATTCATTTTACATTAATGATCAATAACCAATAATCAATATCCACTCAAAGTGTCCATAATGCTAAAATCATCAACTTTCCTCAATAACCAACTCTCCGCACATGCATGTATATATGAAGCAGTATAATAAAGAAGCAATGGACAGTAACAACAAGAACGCGGATAAAAGCTCATATCGCTGTGGCTAGTTATGTAAATCAATTTCTCAATACATTATTTAAGAATGAACAAGCTTAGTCATATTAGATGAGTCATTTAAGACATAGAAACCACAAAATCATGGAGCAAATAAGACAAGTGTATAACTACGGATTTATAATAAAGCTCAACATAGAAAAACAATCCTTTAAGCCAATATCAACAAGTTATAACCTTAAGCATGCTCCTAAATCATATTTATGAATAATCAAGTAGTCGTAGAATCAATTGAAATATGGATATTAACTTCACAAAATATAAGCAAACCACAATTCAAGTCAACAATACTGAATTTGTTCAAAATCTAGCTACACATATACGCTCATCACCTAGCATATACATGGCTCCTAAATCGAGCAACAAGTAGTAAATAGTTCACATATGAGAATTTTTTCTTACAAGGATACACAAGAGACTTACTTCCAGTCGGTAAGCATAAATCGATCAAGAATTGCCTAACCATCAAAATTCAACTCCAAGCGACTCGAAACTCATAAAATATAACTCAATAATGTCAAATAAAGGCATATGAATCAATCCCAAACAATAAAGTCTTAATCTTTTATTAAATCCTAAAATGTCAATAAAAGTCAAAGTGGGCTCACATGGTCAAGACTAGAGTCAAGGGGTATATCCCGATCACCCATAACCCAACGAGTCCAAATATATTACAATATAATACCGAGTCCATATAGACCCTCAGATCCCAGAAATACACCCTTTTAAGTTGTAGATACAAATACCACATTTCACTTTAAAATCCCAAGTTATAGGTGTAGAACTCAATGAGGAATAAAGATATTAAGCCAAATCCAAGTGAAAATTCCTTACCTCCAATGTAGTAATAAATTTGCTCTTCAAAATCACTACCTCTTGAAGTTTAGGGTTCAAATTATGAGAGAATGGCTAATATCCCGAAATTTCAACTTAACCCAGCAAAATGAATCGTGATCGCGAAGGCTAAAGTCACCTCTATCTATTGTCTTACTTTTCGAACACGAAGTCCCTCTCACAAATACGATACCCAGGCCGGCCAAGCCTACTCGAACTCGAGCATTTCTCTGCGATGTGAAGGCAATACTTCTTCCTGATAGCACATCATCACTAATGCGGCTCCTTGCACGCGAACGGGATTCTACTGCTCCCAGCACTCCGCAAACGCGGCACCATACACACAAATTCTAAGAGAAAACTCTCGTCTGCCACCTCCATTCTCCATGATCGCAAGACTAGCTCCGTGATCGCAAATCATTAACGTACATCGAAAACCAACAATTGTAGAACATAAGAAAATTGCCCGAAACTACCGCATAACACACCCTAGTTCCCCGGGACACCGTCCAATCATACCAACAAGTCTAGATACCTAATACAAACTTATGAAAATGCTCAAAATAACATCAAAACCAAGAATCGACAATCAAAATCAATTTCTTAAGTTCCAAACTTTAAAACTTCTCCAAACACATCTGAACCATGCCTAAACATTTCATATTCCAACCAAATTTATACACAAGTTCCAATCAACTAAATAAACATATTCAAAGTATCGGAAGATCAATGGGAACTCGATAACACTAAAGTCAACTCCCGATCTTATGAACTTTTCAAACCTTTAAATTTTTAACTTTAGCAAATAGATTCAAAACCTTTTACGAACCTTCAAATCCAAATCTGCACATACGCCTATGTCCAAAATCGTCATACAAACCTACTAGAACCATCAAATCAGCAATCCAAGGTCATTACTCAAAAGTCAACCCTTGGTCATCTCCACCAACTTAAGTGTCTAAAATGAGAAAACATATAATAACTCTCGGACCTTTCCCAAACCAAGCCACCCATCCCCGCAAGTCACATAACAACAAACAAACATACGTGGAGGATCAAATAGGAGAACGGGGATTAAATACACAAAACGACTGACTGGGTAATTACACTCTCCCTCTCTTATACAAATGTCTGTCCTCGAACGGGTTTAGAATCAGACCTGAAATACCAAAAAGATGAGGATATATTCTCCATATATCATGCTCGGTCTCCCTAGTCGCTTCCTTGATGGTTGAACTCTCTATTGAACCTTCATTTATGCAATATCTTTCAACCTCAACTTCTGCTATCCAAAATGGCCATTGGCTCTTCATCATAAGCCAGATTCTTATCCAAGTTCACTGAACGAAAATCTAAAACATGTGATTGATCTTCACAATACTTTCAAATCATGGAAACTGGAAACACCGGATGAACTCCTGACAAGCTGGGTGGCAAAAAAAGTCTACAATCCACCTTACTAACTCTCTCTAAAATCTGATATGGACCAATATACAGAGGGCTCAACTTGCCCTTCCTCCCAAATATCGTTATGCCTTTCATAACTGAAACTCTAACACTAACCTTCTCACCCTCCATAAAAGCCATATTACGAGCCTTCCTATCAGCACAACATTTCTGCCTAGACTATGAAGTACGAAGCCACTCCTAAATCAACTTTAACTTCTCCAAAGTATCACGAGCCAAATCTGTGCCCAATAACCTAGCCTTGCGAGGCTCAAACCAACCAACATCGGTTGACTCCGCCTCCCATAAGATGCCTCATATGGATCCATTTGGGTAATAGATTGGTAGCTACTAATATAAGAAAAATCCGCTAAGGGTAGAAACTTATCCGACTGGCCACCAAAATAATAACACATGCCCTTAAAAAATCCTCCAAGATCTGAGTAGCCCGCTCAAACTGGCCATTCGTTTAAGGGTGAAATGCGGTGCTCAACACCACCTACGTGACCAACTCATGCTGAACAACTCTCCAAAAGTGCAATGTAAACTGAGTGCCCGATCTAATATGATAGAAACAGGCACACCATGCAAGCGGACAATCCATTTGATGTAAATTCGAGCCAACTTCTCTATAGTGTAAGAAGTCGTGACTTGAATGAAGTGCACAGACATGGTTAATGTGTCAACAATGAACAAACAACATCAAATATCCTCAAAGTTTGTGGCAATCCTACCACAAAATCCATATTAATTCTCCTACTTCCACTTTGGTATAGCCAATCTCTGAGTCAAACCACTTCGTTTCTGATGCTCATACTTGGCCTACTGATAATTCAATCACAGCGAAACATGCCAAACAATGTCCTTCATCCTCCACCACAAAAAATGTTACTTCAAGTTATGATACATCTTCATAGTACCTAGGTGAATAAAATACCATGAACTGTGAGCCTTCTCAAGAATCAACTCCTCAAACTCATCCACATTCGAAACACAAATCCATCACTGAAGTCGTAATACACCATCATCACCAATAGTCACTTCCTTAGCACATCCTCACAACAATGTGTCTTAAGGGAAAGTAAATGAGGGTCATCATAATGTGAGCTTTAATGCGCTCAAACAAGGACGACTGTACAACAACACCAGAAAGGACTTTGCTAGGATGAGGAATATCTAATCTCACAAATCTATTGTCCAACGCCCGAACATTCATAGATAAAGGCCTCTCCACATCTTAAATAAACGCCAAACTCCCCATACTCTTTACCTTCCTTCTCAAGGCATCTGTTACCACATTCGCCTTCCCATGATAACACAAGATAGTGATATCATATTCCTTTAACAACTCCAACCACCTCTTCTACCTCAAATTGAAATCCTTTTTCTTGAATAAATCTTGAAGACTCCGATGATTAGTGAAAACCTCACAAGACACGCCATTTAAGTAATGCGTCCAAATCTTGAGTGCGTTCACAATAGAAGCTTATTCCAAATCATGAACTGAATAATTCTTCTCATGGGGCTTCAATTGGCACGATGCATATGCAATCACCCTACGTCCTGCATCAACATACAACTAAGGCTAACACGCGAAGCATCACATTAGATAGTATACCTCCCCGATTATAGGGGCAGTGCCAATATTAGGGTTGTATTCAAAGCAGCCTTGAGATTCTGAAAGCTCTCCTCACACTCGTCAAACCATCTGAACAGAGTGCCCTTATGAGTCAACTTGGTCAATGGAGATACAATATATGAGAACCCTTCCACAAAGAGATGTTAGTAACCATCCAAACCCAAGAAACTCCTAATCTTTCTAGTTCTAGATGTTCTAAGCCAACCCTAACCTGCCTCAATCTTCTTCGAGTCCACCTTGATCCTATCATTAGGCACCCCGTGGCCCAAGAATGCCACAAAGTCCAACCAAACTTCGCACTTGGAGACATCCAAATCATTAATACAAGGCAATGGACACTTGTCCAGCTTTCAGTAACCAATACACATACTCATGGAGACATCCTTCTTCTTCAAAAACAACATCGATGTACCGCAAAGTGAAACACTCAGCCAGATGAACCCCTTATCCAACAACTCTCGCAACTGCTCCTTCAACTCCTTTAACTCACCTTGAGTCATATGATACAATGTAATAGATATGGGTTGAGTGTCCATCACCAAGTCAATACCAAAGTCAATATCCCTATCGGGTAGCATGCCCGGTTGGTCTACAGGAAACACATTTGGAAACTCTCTCACTATTGGAACTAAATCAATAATAGGAGTATCAGCACTAACAGCTAACAAAGGCCAGATACACCAGAAATGAAATCACCCTACTAGGAGTGTGACCAAGAGAACCGTCCATTCCAACCTCGGCAACCCCGACATAGCCAATGTCATGTTAATCAAGAATAGAAAGGTACGGAGATAACCCATCCATATCCAAAATCACCTCGAAATAAACCATATTAAGCAATAATAGATCAATTCTAGTCTTAGAACCCCCAATAGTAACCACACAACACTAATATATAAGATCCACCATAGTAGATCACCAACAGGCGTAGACACATGAACAAAAATATTAAGAGAACAACGAGGCATATCCAAATAAGGAGAAAAACTTGATGACACATAAGAATAAGAAGACCTTAGATAAAACAACACAGAAGCTTCTCTATGACAGACCAAAACCATATTTCTGATCACAACATACCAGTCACTACCTAGAGTCTAACCGTAAAAGCATAGCAACAGGCAATACTACCACTGGTCGAAGCTCTACCAACATGACCTCACCCTCTAGGGTGATCTCACACTGCATGCCCTCCCCTTCTAGTTTGCTGGTTAGGGGTGATGCAACCAACATGGGAACCACTCACTAAGAACTCTAATGAGTTGTGCCTCTACTAAGCATGGGGAAATAATTCCTCACATGGCCAAATTCTCCACACTCAATGACCCCTAGCTGAATAAGGCCGCTGAAACTGATATTGCCCTTTATGACCTTAATACCTACTAGAGGAACCCTGAACAAATAGAGCGTGGTATGAGCTCGCTGGAAAAGCACTAAAGGATGACAGAACTGGAGAGTTGAAAGTTGATCGAGCCACTACACCACGGGCTCCATGTTTTGTAAAATGAGCTGGCCTACCCTGATGGCCTCTACTGAACTGACCTTCAAATAAGGTACCACTGAAACTACCAGAACAATAAGGCCTCTTTTCCATAATCATGATCTCTCGCTATTAATACGCTTGATCCTCTGAGCTATCTCTACTGCCTGATGGATAGTAGTACCCATCTTCGAATCCCGAGGCATAGTAACCCGATCCATAGGTCAAGCCCTTATTAAACAACCTCACATTTTCTGCCTTGGTGGGATCAAGAAAGCTGTATAACAAGATAATTATGTAAATCTCGCCTCAAAATCAATCACTGAAATATGATCCTACTAAAGATGCTCGAACTGGCCTCTCAACTCATCCCTCCGGGTGAGTGGGATGTACCTCTTAAGAAACAGATGCAAAAATGAGTCCATGTAAGAGGAGATGAACGAGTTGGCCTGCCCAGCTCATAAGTATGCCACCATCTCCTAGCGGCTCCCTTCAGCCGAAAGGTAGTGAAATCCACTACATTGGACTCTTTCAGGACCAAATTGCAAAGCATCAGATAGCACCAATCAAGAAAATCATGGGCACCCTCTAAGCATCACCATCAAAGTGTGGAGGATGTAACCTCTGAAACCGCGCTAATCTCTTTTGCTAATCAATAGACATGTCAGGCAAAATCTCGGTTCTAGCTACAATAGGCTGCTCTAGAGTACGAGTGATAGTGGTTTGAGCTCCCCCTCTCGCTTGAGATATGGCTGGGGCCACAAGAACCACTTCCGCATGGGTCAATGCATTAATAAAGCTGACCATCATAGCCAAGACCTCCTAAAATACTAGCAACTAAGCCCTTTGGGTACTGAGTGTGCACTGCAGCCTCAATATACTCATCCATGATTTGATCCTCCACCTGATCCATAGGTGGGTCCACTATAACTGCCCCAACTGATATTTTCTAGTTGTGACAGTATGGCTCCTAGCTGAAGCCTTAGACCTACCTCTCTCGGCTATGGTAGGTGGTGTGCCTCTTCAGTACCTGCTGAAGCGCACGTTCTCACCGTTTGTGAGAGAATAGAAGAGAAATATTTATACTCAAGACAATAATCAACAAACGATTAGGAATCAAAAAAAGGAAAAGTTTCCTTTAGCCCTATAGCATCTCGCATATAGATACTGACGTCTCTGTACTGATCCACAACACTTTACTTGGCCTGCTTGTGATAGTGAGACCCTTAGAACATAGAGCTTTGATGCCAGCTTGTCATGACCCAAGATACCACCAACGGTCATGATGACGCCTAACTCGCTCGCTAGGCAAGCCAACAAACAATAATTCTTAACTAAAGCAGACAAATCATATCTTAAGTAAAACTTTGATATAGTAAGAAAACATGAATAGTCTCGATCTGATATCATCTATACTATATTAAAAGCACGAAGCCCTTTAGCGAAATATCGTTCGCCTTTTTTACCCTTTAAAAATAAATATCACATGGGATAAAAGTGTAATTAACCATTTTCCTAATATATATAGGATTTGAAAATGAACTAAAATTTTTGCTATTAAATATTTTCTTATTTGAAAAGTCTTATCAATATTGAGGAATTTAAAATCAATTATTTTACCATATAAAAATTTTCCTTATTTGAATAATAAGAAATGTTTACACCTTCTACCATTTTAAACAGAAAATAAATTTTTAAAAGGGAAAAAAAGACTAAAGTACGTTCATAAATCATAATACACTTCATTTAATAAAATTTTTCCGTCTTTTATATTCTTAACTAAAACATTCCTCATCACAAATGTATCTTAGTCCAATCAGAATTCCTTTTGCCTAGAATAATTAAAAAAAAAGCCTCATGATATACGTAGGATTTTCACACATAAGGTGTGATATTATTAAGTGGTTTAAGCTACAACAGTGTTGATCATTAATCTCCTTCTCAGTACAAGTATAATGTTATTATTAATAGTAAAGTTTCTCTTTGTGGGAGTTTTTTTATAATTATATTAGTTTTTATATCAATAAGGTGCAAAAGTCAATAATAATAACGAATATGCAAATAGAAAGATCATACAATGTTGATCAAATTTATCATTTGAAAATCGAATTTTGATTAGATAAAATTATTATTAAAGGTAAATATTTAAAATTGGGACTAAACTCATATTAAGAATTTGAGTCAACAAAAATTAAACTATCCTTTTTAGCGTTGAGAACACATGATCAATAAGTCTTTATATTAAATATCTAGGAAAAGATTCATATTCGAAAATTTTCAAATTCATTACACAAGTAAAAGAATTTCAAGTTGACAAAATTCTTTTAGTACATGAACTTTTTTTTACATAAGAAAAGGATTGACAGTGAATGAAATTAAGAAATATAGCAAAATCGGTCATAGATATAGCATTAAGAGTCAAATTGGTTAAAAAATTGAAGGAATGAGGATAAAATAATAAAAGACAAAATATATCCAAAATGAGTTGTGATTGTTTATCTTTCTTTCATTTTTAATCATTCCAACAAATGATTTTTATTAATTGTTAAATATTAAGTTCTTTATTGTAGAATATTAACTCAATATTAGTCATATTTAGACTTTACATTATCACCTCTCAATTTTTTAAAAATCTATAGGACTAACCCCTTCATTCACAGAATTTGTAGAAAACCAAAAGACTCAACTTCTTATTTGTGTCTTTTTAAAAATATTCAAAGAATCGTGATAAAAGTATATAAAAATTATTCGATCATTGAAAATTCAATATTAAGTCATAAAAATTAAATATAAAAAATATCATAAGTATTTATAAGAAGTCAATTTTTTTTTGGTCAGTAAGAAATCAATATTGCTTCTATAACGACCCGACTTGTCACGATTCAAATATCCATCCGAATCACGTCGTGACAGCACCTAGTCTCGACGACTATGTAAGCTTAAATATTCATAGAAAATACCAATATCGGAAAATAAAGTTTGACTTCTAACTGCAATAGATATGGAATAAAACAAAAACGATGCCGCTCGGCGTGTACAATAACCAAACTCTACTGACACAACTTTTTCGAAAATCCAGAATGTCATGAGTCATAAGATATGGAAAGTACATAGCAACTCCCCCATACACCGGAGTTTAGTAGAAACAAATACAGAAAAGTGTTCGACACGGGGAAAAACAGAAGGGGACTCTGAGGGCTGCGGACGCGACAAATATATCTTGAAGTCTCCAACAGCTGCCTCGAACTCACGGATACTGCGACTGATAACAAGCTCCTGAATCTGCACATAAAACATGTGCAAAAGAGTAGCATGAGTACACCATAATTGGTACCCAGTAAGTGCCGAGCCTAACCTCGGTCGGGTAGTGACGAGGTCAGGTCAGGCCCACTGGTATATAATAATAAAAACAGGAGAATAAGAAGTATAATAAGAGACTAAAGTTCAACAAAATAAATCACAATGAAATAAAATAACAGTACATGGAATTAAGTGACATGGGATCTCCCGAGATACCGTCTAGTAGTCCCAAAAGTAAATATGCAGGGAGAACTCCCGAGGTACCGCCTTCGTACTCTCAAAAGTAAATGTGTAGGGGGATCTCCCGGGATACCGTCCTGTAGTCCCAAAAGTAAATATACAGGGGATCTCTCCGAGATACCGTCCCGTAGTCCCAAAGTTAATAAACAGTGCAATCAATTACAAACGACAAGTATAGCAAGAGAATCTATAGTCTAGACTAGGTATAAGCCGGGAAAAGAAGCAAGAAATTGATAGGCATGCTGCAAGGAGTTAAATTAAGAAATTAAGGCACATAGACAAGTTACTCTAAGCTAAAAAGGTAACTACGCATGCTAGTATATTCAATTAAGGTGAAAACAGGTAATTGCTCAGTAAAATCAGGTTTTTCAATAAATATCACGTGTATGCACTTGTCACCTCGCGTACGCGGCGCTCACATAGTAAAAATAAGTACCAAATCCTAAGGGAGATTTTCCCTACACAAGTTTAGGCAAGCCACTTAACTCGAAAGAAGCTCAATCAATCAATAACAATGCTCTTACCACGAATATCCGACTCCTAATAGCCGAAATCTTTCCAAACCCAATTACATACTATAAATATAGCTATAAAAAACTAATCTAGTCAATGAAATCTAAGCTAAAGCGAGAAATTAGGAAATCGTCCCAAAATGCCTCTAGGACCCACGTCTCGGAATCGGGTAAAAGTAAAAAATACGAACACCCATTCACTCACGAGTCTAACCATACAAGAATCACTCGAGTCTGACCTCAAATTGCCTTCCAAAACTCGAAATTATAGTCTATGAAGTTTCTACCATTTTCCCCTAATTTCCAACTCAAATCCCTAACTAGAAGACAAAAATAATGATTGATTCATGAAATATAGTCCAATCCGGTTAGAACCACTTACCCCAACAATCTCCTTAAAGAAATCTCGAAAAATCGCCTTACACCGAGCTCTCAAACTCCCAAAATCGAAATGGGGATTTAAACCTCGAAATCCTATTTTTTGCCTAGTAAACCCGCTTCTGCGAGCCTTCAACCGCACCTGCGGGAATTCCATCGCATGTGCAAAAATCACTTAAGAGGGTTGGGTCTGCATCTGCGGCAAGAGGGATGCACCTGAGGAATATTGTCCGCTTCCGCGGTCCTTCACCGCTCTTGCGGTTCCATAAGTGCATCTGCGGGCATCGCAAATGCGGAATTCTCCTCGCACCTGCGTTCCCTGGTCCGGCCTCCAAGCACCGCTTTTGTGCTTGATCTACCGCACGTGCGATCTTGCACCTGCGGTCTCCCCACCGCAGGTGTGAAACACCAGAAACCAACAACTTTAGAAATTGCATAACTCCAATATTTCATCCGTTAAGCATCTGAAACACACCCGAGGCCACCGGGACCTCAACCAAACATACCAACCAGTCCTAAAACACTATACGAACCTAGTAGAGCCCTCGAATCACAGCAAACAATGCTAAAAACAAAATTCACCCTCCGATTCAAACTTAAAGAACTTGAAACATTCAAATTTGACAACCGATGCCGAAACCTATCAAACCACGTCCGATTGACCCCAAATTTTGCACACATGTCATATTAAACCTTACCAACTTACTCCAACTTATGGAATTGGAATACGACCCTGATATCAACAAGTCCACTACCGGTCGGAATCTCCAAAATTTTGACTTTCACCATTTCAAGCCTAAATGCGCTACCGACCTCCAAAACATAATCTGGACACGTCCCTAACTCAAAAATCACCCAATGGAGCTAACAGAACTGGCGGAACTCCATTCCGGAGTTGTCTTTACACAGTTCCAACTACGGTCAAAATCCTAAGACTTAGGCTTTCGTTAGGGACTAAGTGTCCCAAAACACTCCGAAACCACGACCAACACCTCCCGGCAAGACCCATAAGCAGAAAAATACATGGGGAAAGCAGTAGACCGGGGATCGGGGATATAACTCTCAAAAGGGCCGCCGAGTTGTTACATCCTCCCCCTCTTAAAAAAACCATTCTTCCTTAAATGAGTATAGAGGCATACCTGAAGCGGTGAAAATATGAGGATATCGGCTGCGCATATCCTGCCCGGTCTCCTAAGTCGCCTCCTCGACCGGCTGACACCTCAAATGCACCTTCACAGAAGCAATATTTTTTACCTTAGTTTTCTGACATGCCTGTCCAAAATAGCCATTGGCTCCTCAACATAAGATAGATCGTTGTCCAACTGGAGTGAGATGAAATCTAACACATGAGCTGGATCACCGTGATACTTCTGGAGCATGAAACATGGAATACCGGATAAACCCCTGCTAGGTTGGGAGGTAAGGCAATCTCATAAGCGACCTCCCTAACACGCCGCAACACCTCAAAAGGACCAATGTACCTTGGGCTCAGCTTGCCCTTCTTTCTGAACCTCATAATGCCCTTCATTGGCGATACTCGGAGAAAGACCCTCTCTCCAACCATGAATGCTATACTGTGAACCTTCCGGTTCACATAACTCTTCTGTCTAGACTGGGCTGTGCGAAGTCGATCCTGAATCATCTTCACCTTATCCACGGCATCCTGGACCAAGTATGTACCCAATAATCTAGCCTCGCCCGGCTCGAAGCAACCCACTGGGGACCAGCACCGCCTACCGTAAGAGCCTCATATGGTGCCATGTGGATGCTCGGCTGATAACTGTTATTGTAGGCAAACTCTGCAAGGGGAAAAAAATGATCCCACGACCCTCCAAACTCCATCACACACGCACGAAGCATATCCTCTAATACCTGAATAGTGTGCTTGGAATGTCCGTCTGTCTGAGGGTGAAATGTTGTGCTCAGCTCCACTCGAGTACCCAACTCATGTTGTACGACCCTCCAGAACCATGATGTAAATTACATACCCTAGTAATAGATGATAGATATCGGTACGCCATGTAGCCTGATGATGTCATTGATGTAGATTCGAGCCAGCTGCTCGTAAGAATATGTAATCATACCATGAATGAAATGAGCTGGCTTGGTCAGCCTATCCACAATCACCCAAACAACATCAAACCTCCGCTGAGTCCATGAGAGTCCAACAATGAAATCCATAGTGATCCGCTCCCATTTCCACTCCGGAATCTCTAACTTCTGAAGCAACCCACCCGGCCGCTGATGCTCGTACTTCACTTGCTGTCAATTTACGTACCGAGCCACATACTCCACTATGTCCTTCTTCATCCTCCTCCACCAGTAATGCTGCCTCGAGTCTTGATACATCTTTGTGGCACCCGGATGAATGGATTACCACGAGCTATGAGCCTTCTGAAGAATCAACTCACGCAACCCATCTACATTATGCACACATAGACTTCCCTACATCCTCAATGTGCCATCATCCCCAATAGTGACCTCCTTAGAATCACCATGATGGACCGTGTCCTTAAGAATAAGCATATGGGGGTCATCATACTGACGCTCCCTAATACGATCATAAAGAGAAGACCGAGAGATCACACAAGCCAACACACGACTCGGCTCAGAAATATCAAATCTCACAAACTGGCTGGCTAGGGCCTGAACATCCAATGCTAAGGGTCTCTACTACTGGAAGATATACTAAACATCCCAAATTCTCCTCCCGGCGACTCAAAATATCAGCCACCACATTGGCCTTCCCCCGGTGGTACAAAATGGCGATATCGTAGTCCTTAAGTAACTCCAACCTCCTGACGCAAGTTAAGATCCTTTGGTTGAACAGATGCTGCAAACTCTGATGATCGGTGTAAACCTCACAAGGAACACCATATAAAATAGTGCCGCCAAATCTTCAAGGCATGAACAATAGCTGCTAACTCGAGGTCGTGGACATGATAGTTCTTCTCATGAACCTTCGGCTGTTCGGACGTGTAGGCAATAACCCTATCAAGCAAATCCTGCAATGGCTCCTTCAACTCCTTAAACTAAGGAAGAGCCATACGGTATGGAGGAATAGAGATGGGCTGACTGCCCGACAATAAATCAATGCCGAAATCAATATCTCTATCAAGCATCATGCCTGGAAGATCAGCTGGAAACACATCTGGGAAGTCCCTCACTACTGGAACTGACTCAACTGTAAGGGTATCAATACTGACATCTCTCACATAAGCTAAATACGCGTCACACCCCTTCTCAACCATTCGTTGAGCCTTAATAAATGAAATAACTCTGCTAGGAGTATACTCTAAGGTACCCCTCCACTCTAATCGTAGTAAGCCTGGCATAGCCACCGTCATGGTTTTAGCGTGACAATCAAGAATAGCATAATGGGGTAACAACCAGTCCATGCCCAAGATAACATCAATATCTACCATGCTAAGTAATAATAAATCATCTCTGGTCTCAAAACCACTAAGAGAAATCAAACATGACCGATACACGCCATCCACAACTAGAGAGTCTCCCACAGGAGTAGACACATAAATAGTGGAACTCAAAGAATCCCGAGATACGCCCAAATGTGGGGGAAAATAAGAGGACATACAGGAATACGTAGAGCTTGGGTCAAATAATACTGTCGCATCTCTATGACAGACTGGAACAATACCTGTAATAACAGAGTCAGAAAACTGCCTCTATACGAGTCAGAAGAGCATAATGCCAGGCATGGGCTCCCTCTCTAGGGAGACCTCGAGCTTCCTGAGCAGGTGGGGCAGTAGCTGGTGCAGGAATCATAGCCTGAGGATCAGGTGGAGCACGTGGTGGTTGAGAAGACTGTGGAGGTGCACCCCTCCTAAGTCTGGGCAATCCCTCACCAAATTGCGAGTGTCGCCACACTCAAAAAAACCCCTCAGAGGGCGGGGCTACTGTGACTGATGCGGTCCATGTCTGCTAGACTGGCCGCTAAAAGCACCCTGAGCAGGAGGCACACTAGATATTGGCAGTGCATAATAAGGCTCCTGAGGAGGGGCTGGAACACCACTAGAGCTAGAAGAGTTGAATGAACAGGGAGACTCACATAACCCCTACCATGTCGAATTGCAGTTGGGGCACGAGTACCACTGTAGGTGCCATACTCTCGAGACCTCTTGGCCTCCCTCTCCTCTCTCTCCTGAGCAAACATGCCCTCCAATCTCCTGGCGATACTCACAACCTGCTGATAAGAGATATCCATCTCCAACTCCCTAGCCATACTGATCCGGATGCTGTGGTGGAGTCCCTCAATAAAACGACAAACCCTCTTCCTAAATGTGGCAATCAAGGCCGGTGCATGTCAGGCCAAATCAGTGAAACGGACTGCATACTCTAACACAGTCATATCACCCTGGCGCAAATACTCAAACTCTTCGCGCCATGAATACCTGGGGCTTTGAGGGACATACTCTCTCAAAAACATGTCTAAGAACTGAGTCCATGTAGGTGAGGCTACCTCGTCCAGACTACTCAAATAATAAGCACGCCACCACTGATAGGCTGCTCCTCTAAGATGTAAAGTGGTAAAAGAAACCCCACTCGTCTCCGCTACGCCCATAGTACGAAGAATACGATGACACTCCTTCAAAGAACTCTGAGCATCATCTGTAGCCAATCCGCTGAATGTAGGTGGGTGGTACTTCTTATACCTCTCAGGTCTGAGATGCTCTGCCTCAAAAGTGTCTTGTCCTAGTCTCGTGCTAAATCGGAGCTACCGAATTCATAGGAATGAACTCTAGGGCCTAATCAACCTGGACCCTCTACTCAGGAGTGCTAGTTGCAATAGTCTGTGCCCTTCCCCGGGCCTGATATGTGGCGAGCGCGAATGGAATCAATCCAGCCTGAGTTAAGGTGCTGAACATGCTCATGAACTGGTCTAGAGTCTCTTTGAGGGCTGGTGCAGCAATAAGAACCTTTGGTGCCTGCCCTCCAGCTGGAGCTGCTGGGGGCTTCTCTGTCGCAGCCCGCACAGGTGCTCTGGCTACACCGCATGGTTGTCCTCTACCCTGGCCCTGGCCTCTAGCGGCTCTAGTAGGGGTGCAGGTGCATGGTCATCAGATCTCCCGGTACGGGTCCTCACCATCTGTGAGAAATAATAGAATAGAGAAGTTTAGAATTTGATGCCAATAACTTGTATGATAAGGAATCAAAAGAAGTATGATTGTTCCTAACAGTTTGATAGCCTCTCAAAGATGAGTACGGATGTCTCCGTACCGATCTGCGAGACTCTAATAAACCAACTTGTGACTCACGACTCCTATGAACCTAGAGATATGATACCAACTTGTCACGACCCAAATATCCCTCCGAACCACGTCGTGACGGAACCTAGTCTCTACGACTAGGTAACCCTAAAAATTAACAGAAAATACCAATATCGGAAAACAAAGTTTGAATTCTAAGTGCAATAGCTACTGAATAAACAAAAATGATGCCGCTCAACATGTACAATAACCAAACTCTACTTACACAGCTTTTACCAAAACCCAGAAAATCATGAGTCACAAGATATGGAAAGTACATAGCATCTCTATACACCGGAGTCTAGTAAAAACAAATACAGAAAAGTGTCTGACACGGGGAAAAATAGAAAGGGACTCCAAGGTCTGCGGGCGCGACGAATATACCTTGAAGTCTCCAACAGCTACCTCGAACTCACAGATAATGCAGCTGATAACGAGCTCCTGAATCTACACACAAAACATGTGCAGAAGAGTAGCATGAGTACACCACAACTGGTACCCTGTAAGTGCTGAGCCTAACCTTGGTCGGGTAGTGACGAGGTCAGGTCAGGCCCGCTGTTATATAGTAATAAAAACAGGAGAATACGTAGTATAATAAGAGACTAAAGTTCAACAAAAGAAATCACAATGAAATAATATAACAATACACGGAATTCAGCGACAGGGGATCTCCCGAGATACAGTCTCGTAGTCCCAAAAGTAAATATGTAGGGAGAACTTCCGAGGTACCGTTGTTTAGCCAAAGAGTAAGATCCTTTGACCAAAGCTATTTTTAGGATGAACACGGGTTTCAGATAACCAAGGCAAGACTGATGCACGAAAAGTAAAGTGTATTTCAATAGTAGTTCGGATGTCCTTTACAGGTTATATTTTACTCCCTTATATATGGAATTTCCTAATATAACGTTTTCCCTTTTCAGTGATTGAGCATTAATGACTAATTATGACATTAATGTGACGTTACAATGAGTAATCGTAACTATTGCACGAATGTTGTGTAATGTGTGGATCACTAATTGAAGATCTCTGAATCTTCCCTTTGTTCCGCCCAGATACATATTTACCGTGTCTCTTCATCTTCTCAATCAGGTTGAGACTTTCGTAGCTAATTAACCCGTGGGTATGATTTGCCGTGCCTTTTTTCCTCATACCTCTTCATAGAGTCCCGTCCAGCTGTCGTGTCTTTATTTCTCCACGTAGACTGCTGAGTCATCAAGATTTATTACACGCGTGAAGCTCTTTTTTACCAATAAAGATAGTCCCCCCACTTACCATATATTTATGGATTAATATTTGGCAAGTGGATACTCACTTATGGCGGGAATATTTTGCCGCCACTTCACTCGAAACATTGCATCTTTTTCTGAACGTAGGCGTCGCTTGTCACTTATATTTAATGCTTATGCCACATGGCATTTTCGGGTTGGTTCTGCAATTGTTCAGTGCCTTTTAGGGCTTTTTGCGGCTGCATCAGTGACAAAGTGATATCTTCAATTATGGCTTTCACATCATTGCTTTTTTCCCATTTTTGATGGTTGTCTTCGAGTATAAATATCCTTTTACTTTTCTTTCACGAAAAACTTATAGCTTTCAAACTTTATTTGTAAAGAACTTTTTCCTTGTCTTTGTAGATATATCTTCTTCAAGACAATCTAAGAGAGTGATGAACATAGATAATTTAACTCCTTCTTCTGCTCCAACGCGGAGTAGGAGGGGCGGCAGGTTGAGTAGTTTAGGTTCTACTCCTTCAAGGGGTTCTTCCTTTTCTCAAATTACTTCCCCTACTTGTTCTAGGTCTTTAACTTCTCCGAGGGCTAGGGCTTCTAGATCTTCGTCCAAAGGTAGAGAACATCACGAACCTTTGCGCGAACCGAGGGTCGATGAAATAGTACCTGCGGAGTTCACCTTTGCTAGGGATAGTCAGGCCCTTAGAGACCAGCGTTCTTCATTGTCGTCTCTTGATAGTGCTGACAAGTACCCTACCAAACTCAAAGGTGTTTAATTCCTCTTATACGCAGGGACTGTTATTGGAGTTCTGATTTTCATGTAATCATTCCAAACAGTAATCAAAGAATAACGTCTTACAAGATGGGGCATTCTTTTGTTTATACCTATCCCTTTACATTAGGGTTCAAGCCTCCCATCGAACTAGTAATCATCGAACTCTGTCTATTTTTCAAAATTTTCTTGGGACAAGTCGGTCCTCTTGTATGGCGAGTCGTTGCATGTCTTAGATACTTGGCTACATTAGCTTCGATCCCCTTTACCTTTCATCATCTTATTTACCTCTATTCCCCAATGTTGTTCCGTCAGGAAATTTTTACCCTGGCTGCTAGGAGTAAAAAGGTGTTAGTGACTCCGGAAGTTGATAAGGATTGAGGTTGGTTTCTTTGATATGTTGTTGTTGCTACTGCTGGTTTAGTGGGTGAAGAGAATCTTCCCTTCCCTGAGAAGTGGAATCTTGCACGTGAGTACATTTTTGCTCACATTCCTTGCTTTTTGATTTATATATCTTATCAATACTATAGTTGTTTCTTCTTTTTGAAACAATCATGGGAACCGTCGAGAATGTCTCTGGTTTCAGAGATTGGGTAGAAAATATTTTGTTAATCGCTCCATTGGAAGACCGTTCATGACCTCTCTTAGAGGTTTGGTTAGAGAGTTAAGACTCATGGTAATTGAAGTTTTTGTTTGTACTTGTTTCTTCCTTGAAGCATTGTTTAATCCTTTCCTTTTGATAGGGTTTCCTGCTCGTGGAGTTTCTGCATCCGCGTCTATTCCCAAGTTATCCCTGGCTCAGGCCCAGGAGATCATTTCAGGCTCTTCTTCTTCAAAGAGAAAAGCAGGTGGGTCAAGGACCTAGGAAGAAGAAGAGGAAGAAGAGGGCTCTTTAATCCGTAGGTCACGCAGAAGAAAGGTGATCTCACACAACGAGTCTACACCTTTTATTGATCCTTCCGTACCTGAAGTTGAATTTTTTGCCCTTGAGGATGCTTCTCCCTCTCCCGTGCGTGATTCTGTTGATCATTTATTCCGGGAAGGCTTTGGTCCTGTTGCTGATGAAGCTCCCCTGGCTGTTTTCTCTCCTTCTCTTAGAGAACTCCCCTCCACTATTCCAGTTATTTCTCCTGCCCCCGTGTCTATTCCTTCTACTGTTCTTGCTCCCTCTCCCGTGGATTTTTTTGCTCCTCAGACATCCTTTCCTGTGGCTCATGCATCTGTTCCTGCTTCCGCGCTTTCTGTTTCAGAAGTAGGGTCTTCCAGCAGGGAGATAAGGCAGGTGATGATAGAAGTTCCGACAGAGGGTAGCCTCTTTAAAAAGTTTGGCCAGCCTGATGTGTGGTTGAAACCGTTGATAGGTCCAACAGAGAGGAGCTAAGCTGGATAGCCACAGTTCCCTTACATGGGCTAATGAGATCGTGCATACTTCTTTTAAGGTAGAACGTATTTTCTTTCATTCATTCTTGCAGGTGTACTTATCATATCGAATTGATTTCCTTTTATAGATCAATCTTATAGGCACGGAGCTTATGAAAAGGATTTCTCATACGGAGCAGGAAGTAAAGAAGTGGCATGCTGAAGCAGGTAACTAGAAAGAACAGTATGAAAGCTTAAGGATCGACATGGAAGCCGTAGAAGAAGAAAAATGTACCTTGGAGCAGCAAGTGAGGGTCATGACGGCAGAGTTGGCCGTGGAGAAGGCATCCTCTGATCAGGCAGGCAAGGATAAGAGCGTCCTAGATTCCTCATTTGCGGAGAAGCTGTCTCGTGCCTCTGAAGAGGTCAGGAGTTTGAAGGCCTTACTAGACCAAAAGGAGGAGTATTCAGGCGAACTTGTGAAATCTCTTACTCAGACCTAGGAGGATCTCCGCAACTCTTTGGAGAAAGTTCAATTCCTGGAAATCTTTCGCTCCTTTAAGGGCCTCTAATGATGTTGCTGTGACTGAGAGGCATGAACTAAGAGCTGAAGTTATACTATGGGAGAAAGATTACGAAGCTCTTGAAGATAGGGCAGCTGTCGATGTTAGTTGGGCGTATATGAACTCTCGCCTCGACACATTGACTGAAATGAGCCCGAGAGGGTTTCGACCTTAATGTTGAATTTGCAAAAATCAAGGAGTCCATTGAGAAGGCTCAACAAGGTCAGAATCTCTCTTCACCTAAAGGTGAGGCTCCTACTGCTCAAGTCTCTTCCTCCCAAGTCGCTCATGCTCCTTCTACCAGTGAAGCCAACCCCCCTCCTGATGAAGTTTTAGAAGTTGGTTCCTCCCCCTCTTTTTTTTCTTATTTTCTTTGTCTCAATTGGTGGTTACCCCCAGTCCCATCGGGGGTAAATTTGGATCTCTTAAAGTCCCCAAATGACAACTTAGGGGCACCTTAATCTATAAAAAACTCTATACGGCTAAGTATAAGTTAATACTTAATTTTTACTTAGCTATTTTAATATATTAATGCAAGTATGACTTTTGTTTTCCGTTGAGTTTCTGTTTCACTCTTTAAGTCTTTTGCATGCTTTATTTTTCGAGGTTTTAGTTTTATCTCTGAGTTTTGCATATAGAATGCTTTAGATTACTCGCACCTTTTCGTAATAGGCACGGTGTCATATAAAATGTGTGCCTTTTTGTAGTAGGCATAACTTATGAAAGATGGCCCTTTTTGATCGACACTTAGATGTATCAAATTCATAAAGGTGTAATAATGAAATAGAGCGATAGGAATTTTTCACATGTTTAAGAATGTTTATGAGAAAAGTTTTTTTTTTGAACTTTCACAACATTTTACATGTGTTTGATATTGTCTAAAACTCATGTTGCAATTGTTTTCTTTTAACAGATTTGATATACACTTGTATTTCGTAACTGTTTTTTGTATGTAACGGTTTTTTCGAGTTAATACAAGAGAGAAACTATTTTTCGTTCCTAACAGTTTTTATTCAAGTTGGGGTTTTCACCCGTAACTGTTTTTGTTGACAACAGTTTTCAATAAGCATGAGGGAATTGCTCTTACATCCGTAACTATTTTATTTGATAACAGTTTTTTGAACAAGTACAAGGATTTTGATCTTTCATCTGTAACTATTTTATTTGATAACAGTTTTCTATATGAGTACAAAGATTTCGTAACTGTTTTTAGTTACAACAAATTTTCTTTTGAATAAGTACAAAGATGCGCATTTCTTCCTCGTAGCTAACATTTTTCCTTTTAACCTGAACATGTTCGAAGGTTTTTTGGATTAGGCTTTGTCTTTGAGTCTTTAGCTCTTTCGATTTTGCTCGTATCATTTGACTTGTTGGGTAGATGGATCTTCAGGCTAGAGCTATGACTTTTTGATAGTTTTTTTGCTTCGTCTTTGCCTTCCATACTGTATAGTTCCCCAAGTGTTTGAGCTTTGAAGAATGAAATCTCGACCACTTGACTATTCCTTCCTTGTGGTCCTTTTCCTGAAAGGGAAAAACATACGCGACTCGAAGGTATATAGTTTTTAGATGATGACTGCTTAACCCTTTAAAACATCCATCAGAAAGTGTAACCCTAGACCGGGAATTCAGTTACTTCCTCGCGTCTTTGCAGGTCTAATATTATCATCTGGTGGTGGGTTAGCTTAATGTCTATCATCTAAAAAGGTTAGTAAAATTTTAAATGTTCAAAATAAATCGAACGTGTAATACCTGACCAGGGGTACTTCTTTTCCTTAGAAGTAGTACTTCTTCAAGTGGATGTCATTCCAACTTGTTGGTAGGATTCTGCCGTCCATAGCTTCCAGCTCGTAGGCGCCCTTCCCAGCTATGCCTCGGACTTTGTAGGGTCCCTCCCAATTTGGACTTAGCTTTCCCGCGCCTGCCTTTTTCGTTGATTGAAAGACTTTTTTGAGGACGAAGTCCCAAATCTTGAAGTATCTGAGATGAGCTTTACGATTGTAATAACGATCTATGATTTGTTTTTGAGCTGCCATCCGAATTAGTGCTGCTTCTCTCCATGGTTCGAGCAGGTCCAGATTGGTCTTCAATTCGTCGTCGTTTGCTTCCTCTGTGGCTGTTGTAAACCTTATTCTTGGTTCACCAATCTCCATAGGTATTAAGGCTTCTGAGCTATAGACAACTGCGAACGGAGTTTCTCCCGTGGCTGTTTTTGAAGTTGTTCTGTATGCCCATAGTACCACTGGTAACTCATCAGGCCAATTTCCTTTGGCTTTATCTAGCCGCTTCTTTAGATTGTTGATGATGACTTTATTCGTTGACTCATCTTGACCATTAGCCACGGGGTGGTATGGCGTTGAAGTGATCCGTTTGATTTGCCAGCTTTCGAAGAATTCTATGATTTACGAGCTTATGAATTGTGGCACATTATCACACACGATCTCCTTTGGTATCCCAAATTGGCATATTATGTTTCTCCATAAGAAGCTTTTAACTTCCTTTTCTCGAACCTGTTTGAATGCTTCTGCCTCTACCCATTTTCTAAAATAGTCGGTTAGCACGAGTAAAAATCGTAACTGTCCTTTAGCTGTGGGAAGAGGTCCCACTACGTCCATACCCCATTTCATGAATGGCCATGGGGATATTATTGGATGCAATAATTCCGCCGGTCGATGCATGTTATTGGGAAACCTTTGGCATCTGTCGCATTTGGATACGAGTTCTCGGCCTCTTCTTCCATCTTAGGCCAATAATATCCAACTCTAATTAGGGTTTTTACCAAGGATCTCTCCCCTGAGTGATTTCCACAGTGTCCTTCGTGGATTTCTTTCATCACAAACTCCGTTTGGTTAGGTCCGAGGCATTTTGCTAGGGGCCGTCCGAACATCTTGCAATATAATGAGTTGCGAATGAGGCAGTACCGTGTAGCTTTGTTGCGAAGTGCTTGAGCTATTTTCTTGTCTTCAGGTACGGTGCCATTCTGCAAAAAAATTAAGATTTCGTTTCTCCAATCCCATGTTAAATTGTTGAAAGTTACCTCATTTCTGTCATGGTCGATCGCTGAATGGAATAGATGAACGACAATTTCATTTTCTTTGTTTGTTGCTTCCGTGACTGCTGCGAGGTTAGCTAATGCATGTGATTCTGCATTTCCCTCTATAGGTATTTGTATTACCTTCCATGTTTTGAATTGTCTCACGAGCTCTTGTGCCTTTTCCAGATATTGTTGCATCCGAGTCTCTCGAGCGATGTAAGTCCCCTACATCTGATTTACTACCATTTGGGAGTCTCTTTTGATTACCATTTGCTCGATTGAAAGTTCTCATGCGAGTTCTAGTCCTGCAATGACAGTTTCGTACTCTGCTTCATTGTTAGTTATAGGATAACATTTGATAGTCTGTCGTGTCTTTTCACCCGTGGGTGACATTAAGACTATTCCCAAGGCGACACATTTTATATTGGAAGAACCATCAGTAAATAAGGTCCATAAACCCGGATTAGCACCGTTAAAGAGTTGTAACTCTTTTTCCACTTCAGGGACGATGCTATTACTAAAGTCAGCGACAAAATCAGCTGAGATCTAAGACTTGATTGCTGTCCTAGGCTGATATATTATTTCATGCTCACTTAATTCTATGGCCCACTTAGCTAATCTTCCTGATAGTTCTTGTTCATGCAATATGTTTCTTAATGGATACGAGGTCACAATTGTGATTGGATGACATTGAAAGTATGGACTTAATTTTCTGGATGCCATGATTAGAGTTAAGGCTAACTTTTCTAGATGTGGATATCTAGTTTCAGCATCTAGTAATGTCTTTCTTACACAATAAATATGAGATTGTTTACCTTTATTCTCCCTTACCAATACAGCACTTACAGCAATTTCCGAGATGGCAAGGTAGACGTACAACCTCTCCCCCTCCTTTGGCTTTGACAGCAACAGAGGTATTGATAGATAAGCCTTTAGGTCTTTGAGAGCCTGTTGACATTCTTCAGTCCATTCGAACCGATTTTGCTTTTTGAGAACTGCAAAGAATTTAAAACTTTTCTCGAAAGATTTGGAAATAAATCTTCCTAAGGCTGCATTTCTTCCCGTTAGTCTTTGAGCTTATTTTACATTTATAAGTACATCAGGTATTTCTTCTATAACTTTAATTTGATCAGGATTTACCTCTATTCCCCTGTTTGACACAAGGAAACCCAAGAATTTACCTGTCTCTACGCCAAAAGCGCATTTTTCTGGATTCAGCTTCATATTATACCTGCGTAAAATGTCAAAGGTAATAGAGAGGTGCTGGAAATGGTCTTCTGTCTGTGTTGATTTTACCAGCATGTCATCTATGTAAACTTCCATCGTTTTTCCCAGATGTTCCTGGAACATCTTGGTCACTAGCCTTTGATAGGTGGCTCCAGCGTTTTTTAAGCCAAAAGGCATGACTTTATAACAATAAGTCCCCCTGTTTGTAATAAATGAGGTTTTTTCCTCGTCTAAGGGATCCATTTTAATCTGATTATAACCAGAATACGCATCTAGAAAGCTTAACAATTCACGACTTGCGGTGGCATCAATCATTTGATCTATATGTGGTAATGGGAATGAATCTTTGGGGCATGCTGTATTTACGTCAGTATAATCTACGCATACTCTCCATTTGTCATTATTTTTAGGTACTACCACAGTGTTAGCTAGCCATTTAGGGTACGTTACCTCTCGTATCGAACCAATTTTCAAGAGTTTCTGTACCTCTTCGTCAATCACTTGGTTCTTGAATGGTCCTTGCTTTCTTTTCTTCTTCTTAACAGGTACGAAGGATGGATCTTCATTTAGTTTATGAGTCATCACTTTTAGTGGGATACCTGTCATATCTGAGTGGGACCACGCAAATCAATCTGCGTTAGCCTTTAAATAATCAATTAACTTACCTCTTCGACCGGGGCTCAGCCTCGTGCCTATATACACTTTATGTTCAGGTATTTGTTCAAACAATGGAACAACTTCGAGCTCTTCCATAGTTGTTTTGATGTGCTCATCTTCCTCCGGTTCATGAATGATGTCCGGTCTGGAATCTACATCCGTGTGGTCCAATGCATCTTTCGTGGTGACTTGATTCACCTTCTCGTGAGTATCTTCTTTCGTACCTGTTTCAGCAATAATACCTTTTGTACCTATTTGGGTAGTAATTTATTCCATACCTATTTGGGCGGTGTTACCTACTTGGGAGATTCCCTTATTTTTTTTATTCTTCCACCTCTACTTTTTTGTTGTAGTGTACCATGGAATTTATATTTCTCGCGGTTTGCTGATCGCCTCTAATTTGCTGAATCCCCCATTCAGAGGGGAATTTAATTACCTGATGCAAGGTGGATGGTATTGCTTTCATGTCGTGGATCCATGGCCTTCCCATGATTACGTTCTAAGCCATGTATGTATCGATGACTTGGAACCTGGTATTTTTGATTACTCCCTCAGTATAAGTGCTAAGTTCAATTTCACCTTTTGTTATAACCGTAGAGTTATCAAACCCCGATATGGCTCGTGCCTTTGGGATTACTTGATTCCCCAATAGCATTTCTTCCACGACTCTTAGCAAAATGATATTGACTGAACTTCCTGGATCAATCAACACTCTTTTTACGTTAGTGTCATGAACAAGTAAGGATATTACCAGAGCATCATTGTGAGAAAGAATTAATCCGCCGATATCTGCATCATCGAAGGTTATATCGTCTACTTCCAGATTTTCACGAACCCACTTTCCGTGTGTAATTGTGAACTTCGTGGCCGCTTTGCAGACCACTCAGTTTACTTCTTCACCTCAGTGTATCACGTTGATGGTTCGTTTTGGAGATGGAGGTTTTGGGGGCTCCTGCCTGTTCTTCATGTATGCCTGTTTACCTTTTTCACTAAACAATTCTGTTAAATAGCCCTGTTTCAATAATTGTTCTACCTCACCTTGTAAAAATATGTAATCTGCAGTTCTGTGTCCATGATCATTATAGAATTCACACCAGAAATCTGGGTTCCTCTTATTCGGGTTTGACCTCATTTCTTTGGGCCATCGAACCTTATCACCATATTTCTTAATACTGAAATTAGTTTGGAGGTACTTACATTGAAGGTCTGATCCCCAATTCTGGTGCATTACCCATAGTTCATTCATCCCGATCCTTTCTGGATCTTGATGAGGATGAGCACGCATCTCTGCTTGGTGGTCTATACTCTGAACGAGTGTTTTCGAACCTGGGATGAGTTTCTCGTCCCAAAGGTCCCCTATAAGCATCGTACCTATTTTTACATGACCTCCTGTCTGATTCAGAACGTCTGGAACCGATACGATCTTCATCTTTCGAATGAGCAATGGTATCTTCTTCTATTCGAAGTTTAGTACTGTACCTGTTACAGACATCATTCCATGTCGTAGCTGGGAATTCTCTCAAGCTTTCCTTGAGTCTTCTCGTGGATTCAGAACTTTTGTCATTTAAATTGCTTGCAAATGCCATGGCTGCCCAAATATCAGGCACACTTTGTAGTAGCATTCTTTCTCGTTGAAACTTGTCTACAAGTTCACGAAGTAGTTCCGTGTCTCCTTGTTTTATTTTAAAGATGTCTTCCATCCTTTTCTCGACATTTTGCGCACCAGAGTGTGCCTTGATGAAAAAATCTGCAAGCTCAGCAAAAGAATCAATAGAGTTTTCAGGGAGAAGAGAATACAAGGTTAGCGCCCCTTTGGTAAGTGTTTCTCCAAACCTTTTAACTAGGACCGACTTAATTTCTTGTTTCGTTAAGTCGTTGCCCTTCACTCCGGTAGTAAAAGCAGTCACATGGTCGCGTGGGTCAGTTGACCCGTCATACTTAGGAACGTCAGGCATTTTAAACTTCTTGGGAATAGGTACGGGTGCTGCACTCGATTTCCAAGGTTGTTGAGAATATCTATCAACGTCAATGCCTTTGATAACAGGTGGTACTCCAGGAATTTGTTCGATTCGATCGTTTTGTTCCTTCACCTGTTTCTGCAAAGTTAGTAATAAAGTCTGTAATTCAGAGTTATTAGACATACCTGGTCTCGCTTCGAGAGATTCATTAGGAGTATCTCCCCTTCCTGAGTTTGACAACCTAGACTGAAGATTTTCCACGGTGATGGTATTATTGGGGGGTGGTGTTAGTGGCGCAGGTGACGCTGCTGGTAATCCCCTCGCAAATTCTTGCAAAGCCTGGCTCACATACTCTACAATCATTTGCTTTACCCGATCTTGTTCTACCATTTGATCATTATTATCGTTGTTGTTATTGGATCTTTCTGGGGATTGTTCCCTTGAACCACGTGGCGTTCCTGAAGTTGATGGAACTAGAGTTCCATTCCTCTTCTGGTTATTGTCGTTGGAGTTCGACATAGTTCATAGGATATCGCTTGAAAAGCAAACAAAGATTATTAGTTTCCCTGTAACTGAACCAATTTGTTTAACCAAAGAGTTAGATCATTTGACCAAAGCTATTTTTAGGATGAACACGGGTTTCTGATAAGCAAGGCAAGACTGATTATTGTGAGTAATTAAATAAAGAAAAATAAATGAGATGCACGAAAAGTATAGTGTGTTGCAATAGCAGTTCAGATGTCCTTTACAGGTTATATTTTACTCCCTTATATAGGAAATTTCCTAATAAAACGTCTGCCCTTTTCAGTGATTGAGCATTAATGACTAATTATGACATTAATGTAACGTTATAATGAGTAACCGTAACTGTTGCGCGAATGTTGTGTAACGTGTGGATCACTAATTGAAGATCTATGAATCTGCCCTTTGTTCTGCCCAGATACATTCTGACCGTGTCTCTTCATCTTCTCAATCAGGTTGAGACTTCCGTAGCTAATTAACCCGTGGGTGTGATTTTCCTTGCCTCTTTGCCTCATACCTCTTCATAGAGTCCCGTCCAGCAGTCGTGTCTTCATTGCTCCACGTAGACTGCTGAGTCATCAAGATTTATTACACATGTGAAGCTCTTTTTTACCAATACAACCGCCTCGTACTCTCAAAAGTAAATGTGCAGGTGGATCTCTCGGGATACCATCCCGTACTCCCAAAAGTAAATATGCAGGGAGAACTCCCGAGGTACCGCCTGGTAGTCTCAAAAGTAAATGTGCATGGGGGATCTCCGTGATACCTTCCCGTACTCCCAAAAGTAAATATGCAGAGGGATCTACCAGGATACCATCCCCTAGTCCCAACGTAAATACACAGCGCAATCAACTACAAACGAAAAGTGTAGAAAGAGAATATACAGGCTACACTAGGTACAAGTCCGGAAAAGAAGCAGGAAATTGATAGGCATGCGACAAGGAGTTAAATTAAGCAATTAAGGAACATAGACATGTTACTCTAAGCTAACGGGGTAACTACGCATGCTAGTATATTCAGTTCAGGTTAAAATAGGTAATTACTCGGTAAAATCAGGTTTTTCAATAAATAGCCCGTGTACCCACTCGTCACCTCGCGTACACAGCGCTCACATAGTAAAAATCAGTACCAAATCCTAAGGGGGATTTCCCTCACACAAGGTTAGGCAAGCCACTTAACTCGGATCAAGCTCAATCAATCGATAGCATGCTCTTCCCACAAATATTTGACACTGAATGGCTTGAATCTATCTAAAACCAATTATATACCATAAATATAGCTATAAGAAACTAATCTAGTCAATGAAATCTAAGCTAAAGTGAGAAATTAGGAATCGTGCCAAGACGCCTCCCGGAACCACGTCTCGAAATCGGGTAAAAGTAAAAAATACGAACACCCATTCACTCACGAGTCTAACCATATAAGAATCACTCGAATCTGACCTCAAATCGCCTTCCATAACTCGAAATTATAGCCTTCCAAAACTCGAAATTATAGCCTATGTAGTTTCTACCATTTTTCCCTAATTTCCAACTCAAATCCCTAATTTATAACGATAGATTCATGAAATATAGTCCAACCCGAGTTAGAAACACTTACCCAAACAATCTCTTTGAAGAAGTCTCGAACAATTGCCTCACACCGAGCTCTTAAACTCCCAAAATCGAAATGGGGATTCAACCCTCGAAATCCTATTTTCTGCCGGGTAAACTCGCTTTTGCGAGCCTTCATCTGCACCTACGGTACAACACCTGCGGGAATTCCATCGCAGGTGGGAAAATCACTTAAGAGGACTGGGTCAGCACCTGCGGAATATTATCCGCTTATGCAGTCCTTCACCGCACCTGCGGTTTCATAAGCGCATTTGCAGGCATCGTAGATGCGGAATACTCCTCGCACATGCGACCCCTGGTTAGGCCTCCAAATTCTTCTTCTGGGCTTGATCTGCTGCATGTGGGGAGACCGCATGTGCGAAACACCAGAAACCAGCAACCTTAGAAATTGCATAAGTCCAATATTTCATCCGTTAAGCATCCGAAACACACCCGAGGCCCCCGAGACCTCAAACAAACATACCAACCAGTCCTAAAACACCTTACAAACTAGGTGAGAACTTGAATCATACCAAACAACTCTAAAAACACAATTCACCATTCGATTCAAACTTAAAGAACTTGAAACATCTAAATTTGATAATCGATGCCGAAACCTATCAAACCACTTCTGATTGACCCCAATTTTTGCACACAAGTCATATTCAACCTTGCGGGCCTATTCCAACTTCCGGATTTGGAATTTGACCCCGATATCACATAAGTCCAAAATCACTCAACAGAGTTAACGGAACCGACGGAACTCCATTCCGAAGTCGTCTTCACACAGTTCTGACTACGGTCAAAATCCTAAGACTTAGGCTTTTGTTTAGGTACTAAGTGTCCTAAAACACTCTGAAACCATGACAAACCCCTCCCGGCGAGACACATAAGCCGAAAAAGACACGGGGAAGGCCGTAGATAGGGGATCGGAGCTATAACACTCAAAATGAATGGCCGGGTCGTTACATGGTCGTTTTGAGAAATTGTATCCAGCTCAGCAGTTAGAGGCCACGAGTACGTTCATACAGTGTGTTATGACATGCGTGCATCATCGGTTCGGGATTTTGAGAGATTCCGGAATGATTGTTGAGAGTGACTCTCATTTGAGAAGCTCGAAGCTGGAAGAATTGATCAAGGTTTGACTTTTGAGGATATGACATCGGATTGCAGTTTCGATTGTCCCGATAGGCTCTGATTTTGGACTTGAGCATGCGTCCGGGTTTCGATTCGGAGGTCCGTAGTTAATTTGAAGCATTTTGGCAAAAATTGGAAAGTTGAAGTTTTGGAAGGTTGAGAGGTTTTTCCAAGAGTTTATTTTGTGATTTCAGGGTTGGAATGCAATTTCGAGAGTTGGAACAGCTCCATTATGTCATTTGGGACTTTTCTGCAAAATTTGACGTCATTCCGGATGGATTTGGTAGGTTTTGGCGCGAGTTGTAGAAGTTGGAAGATTTGAAAGTTTATGAGTTTGATTCATAGTGTGATTCATAGTTTCGACGATTTTTGATGTGATTTGTAACCCCGAGCGAGTCCGTGTTAGGTTATTGTCAGGACCCCAAATCTTAATCTAGTTGTGATGGCGCCTATCATGGAACTAGGCTATCCCACCATTTTAGATTATCAATATATTCCATAATTCCCCAAAATTAAGCAGATTTTAAAAATATCAGAAAGAGATAAAACAAATACACATTTCCCCAAAACCTGGAGTTAACTTTCATGAGCATCTAAGACTGAAAATACAATGTACAACAATGTCTTGCTATAATCTAAGGGAAGGAAAGGAGGTGAGCTAGGGACGCTGAGCAGCTACCTCAATCCTCGAACAACTCCAAGCTCGTCTGGAAATCAACTAGCGAGATGGTCTGGTACCTGGATCTGCACACAGAGGTGCAGGGAGTAACGTGAGTGGGCCAACTCAGTAAGTAATCAATGTAACTAAAAGCTTGAGTGTAGTGACGAGCATTTAAATCATGTAAATCCATATAATGAATAACAGTGGAAATGAATAAATCATGTCAGAAATCTACAATTCCAAACATTTCATAAAAACTCCGGCTTCCATTTAAAAATCTCGTAGGAAAACTTTTATCCAACATTTATTATCAACGGCTCAGTGTAAAGAAGAGTGGAAAACAACATTTTCATAAAATATAAGCCCCTCGGGCACAATATCACTCACAATAAAGCCTCTCGAGCAAGCCTCTAGGTCACTCGTGACTCCACTATCAGTATCTCATGCTCTCACTTAACACTCATACTCAGCAAGTACCATGAACACACATAATTGCTGGCGGGCAGCCTGCTCCACTATGTTTATAGATATAAATATATATATATTTATACTGCTGGAGCGTGCAACCCGATCCATATATATAACATATATTGCTGCGGTGTGCAGCCCAATCCATATAATAGTTGACTGTGCTCATTGGGGGTGTACAGACTCCTGGAGGGGCTCCTTCAGCCCAAGCGCTATATCTGCTGTGGCGTGCATCCCGATCCAATATGTATACTGCTGCGGCATGCATCCCGATCCATATATAGATAATCTATATTGCTGCGGCGTGCAGCCCGACCCACATATAATATATAACACATATATTTTTGCGGCGTGCAGCCGTCCCATAACTATCCTCACATACCCGGCGCTCAGCCTAACACATATATACTGCTATAGCGTGCAGCCCGAAACATAGCTATCCTCATATACTCGGCTCTCGGCCTGACTCAGTCACCTCACAAGCCACTTGGGTAATTTATCTCAACTCACGGGGCTCGGCCCCAAATACTTTTCAGAGTTTTCAAAGCAGTGTGATAACAGTAAAAATAACCACAATTAGGAAACAATGACTGAGTTCACAATTTACTAACATGATAGTGGTAGAATAGTGTAAAAGTACCCCCTGAGGGTCTAAACAGGTCAACACAAGGCCCCAATATTGGAAAATACCCATAAGGGTCTAAACAGGTCGGCAGAAGGCCCCAATCATGGCTTACAGCCCATATACAAGTATAAATTTCTAAAATACAGGATATCATAAGGTTTCAAATTGAATACGCGGCTTAATACGCACTATGGAACGGACCAAGTCACAATCCCTATCGGTGCACGCCCCCACGCTCGTCACCTAGCATGTGCATCACCTCATTTATCAACACAATAAAAGATAATGGGGTGTCATACCCTCAGATCTAGAGTTACAATCGTTACTTACCTCAAAACATCCCAAAAGCTACTCCGCGATGATCGTGTACCTCGAATCGGCTCCCAAAAGCTCCGAATCTAACCAAAATCAGATTAACATCATCAATACATGCTAACAGAACAAAACCCAATCGAAAGATACAAATTTTAACACAATTCTCGAAATTCGGCCAAACCTGAGCCCCGAGCCCACATCTCGAAATTCGATAAAATTTAGATCACTAGAATCCTCATCCTCACACGATTCTATACATACCAAAAACTCCAAAATCGGACCGTAATTGCCCACTCAAATCACCAAAAGATTTTCCAATTTTCCTCCCCATTTTTCCCCACCTTTTCCACTTTAATTCTTCAAATTACAAGCCTAATCCGAAACAAAATAGCATAGAAACGAGTTATATAGTCCGGGAACTTACCTCCACTGAAGACCCTCGAAGACCTTCTTCAATTTGCTCTCAAATAAGCTCCACCTGCATGCAACAATGGAAGAATAACCAAAATTTTGCGGAGGCATTCTTTAATATTGTTCTGCCCAGTTAATCTGCACCTGCAGACCTTTCCTCGCACCTGTAGACCTGCACCGGTGGTTCCAGGTGCGCACCTGCAAAAACCCACTAACAGTCCAATTCTCGTACCTGCGGTCCCTTTTCTGCACCTGCGGCTTCGCAGGTGCGGCCAATTCTTCGAACATGCGGACTCCTCCTGCCTAGCCTCTTTTCGCACCTGCGCCTGGTCCTTCGCACCTCCGGCGTTGCACCTGCGGCGGCCCATCCGCAGGTGCGGCCACACCAGCAACTTAACACCAACAGATATTTGCTGCAAATTTCCCAAGTTCAAACCTCCGCCAACCATCCAAAATCAATTCGGATCACCTCGGGGCCCCAACCAAACATACCAACACACCTCTTAGCATCATTCAAACTTAGTCGAGCTTTTGAAACACCAAAAACAACACGAAAACATCAAAATTATATCAAATTCAAGTCTATGAAATTTGAAATTTCCAACTTTCGCCAATGATGCCGAAACCAACCAAAACACATCCGATTGACCTGAAAATTTGCAAACATATCCAAAATGACATTACGAACCTGCTCCAACTGTCGAAATGGAATTCCGACCCCGATATCCTATTTTCCACTGCCGACCGGAAATCACCAATGACTAAATTTTGCCAATTCAAGCCTAATTATACACCGGACATCAAAACTTCATTCCGAAGACACTCCTAAGTCCCAAATCACCTAACGAAGCTATCCGAACCATAAAATCTACATTCCGAGATTGTTTACCAATAAGTCAACTCTCAGTTTGACTTTTCAACTATAAGGCTACTTCAAGAGGCTAAGTGCCTCTGTTCTCACCACGGCCACTCCGTACTCAAACCATCTGACCCAACACAACATAAACAGGCTAAGAAATATATGATAAAGAATAAATGGGGAAAATGGGGCTAATCTCACGAAATGACCGGCCGAGTCGTTATAGTTATGGAACTTGTTTGTGTGTTTAAAGCAATTTTAGCAGCATTCATTTTTCTTCTTCGTGATCGCGAGTGTTCGCGATGCATTAACATCTGGGAAGAATATAAGAACTTCATTACGAGGTTAGACATTTTTATCATTTTGGGAGTTGTAGACCTCGGCCTTGTGAGATATTTCGTGGGTTTTTCCAAGCAAATCATTGGGGTAAGTGTTCTCTACCTGAATCTTATAATATTTCATGAATCTATTGCTATTTTCATCAATTTAATTAGTGTATTAAGTTGGGAATTTGGGAAAAAATTGTGAAATTATTCAAAATGTAAAAGGATGATTTCAAGGATGAATTGGTATCGAAATGGGTGTTCGGGTTTTGCGAATTTTATGGGTTCCAAGGTACGGGCCCGGGGGGTATTTTTTGACTTCTTGAAAATTGTATAAGGATCATAGATTTGTTAATCGAAATTATTTTCTCTTGCATTGTTTGATGTATTTAAGTCATCTTTGTCTAGATTGGGCCGAGCGGTGGTAAATTGGTAAAGGAAAAGAAAAATTGAGTATTGAGTTGACCTAATTGAGGTATGTGTCTTGACTAACTTTATGTGGGGGAAACATCCCTTAGGAATTGAGTAAATTGTGTTATCTTTTTCGGTAAAATCCGTGTACGCAAGGTGACGAGTGGGTACACGGTCTATATGTGGTATTTGACCGATTTAGATTGTCTAGTGTCTTTCCATGCCTTGAATTGAATTGTCATAAGATGTGGTATCTCGTTGTTAGTCTACTCTTACATGCTTTATTTGACACTGTTAGCACCCACTGTACTTCTTACTCATTATTTGGCCTTATATGCCTTAGTTGAAGTTATTGCCTTCCTTATTGTCTTGTTACTGCTTAATTGTTGAGTTTGTTCTACTTCTTATACTTATCTGCACATGTCCTAGTTGTTGTGATTGCATACTTAGTTATCACGTACCTTACCTTCCCTGTCATTTTTGTAAAATTTGTTGTGTTCCTCCGGGTTTTATGTGGTTCTTTTGTTGTTGTGTACTGATACCCTTGATTATAGAAATTCTTGTAAATGAAGTTATTGAATTGTTGTTGTTGATTTAAATTATTGTAAGGGGGATCGGGTTGCACGCCACAACATGCCAAATAATGTAGGATATTTATACTATGATATTGTTATTATACGGTTGGATCGGGTTGCACGCCGCAACAGGTGAAACAAGGGTGGACTGTTATGGTGAAATAAGGGTGAACTATTATATTGATATTATATTGTAGGATCGGTTTGCGCGCCGCAACATACTTTGTTTATTATCATGATATTGATATTGTACGGTGGGATAGGGTTGCACGCTGAACATATGGAATAAGGGTGAATTGATATGGTGGAATAAGAGTGAATTTTGATATTGATAGTATATGGTGGGAGCGGGTTGCGCGCCGCAACATATTATGTTTTGTATTCCCTGTTTTATTGCATTGACTTTTTTTTTTGTACGAGACTCTGAGAATTTATATTTCCAGTTCCTCACTGTCTTTCCAAGGATTGACTTACTGTCGTTGACTTATCGCTTTACCGTCATTTCCTGAGTTCTTTTCCTAATACTATTATTCTGGTAAACTGATTTTCAAGGTGAAATTACCACATTGAGTCATTACCTCTTATACTGCTGAATTGTTAGTAATATAGTGTTTTTAGGTAAAAAGAATTAATATGATGATACCTTTTGTGATTTTTAAGTTAAAACTCGTCGTTATTTCGGTACTTACCATTTCTAATAGTTGTCATTTTTTACTTCAATTGGTTTCTCAACTTAATTTCCTTGGCATGTCTGAGGTTTTTATTTTACTTAAAAAGGAATTGTTATTATATTGTAATTTAATAAATTCTATATTAAATTCAGTAGCTTATCCGATGTTGTATTTATTTGAAAATGTTATTTTCATTACACAAATAATTTCTAAAGTAAATTCATTTTATTATTGATTTCCTACTTGGTTTAGAAGCTGTAGTTTTACTTTTCGATATATACATAAAGTCTCTTGAATATCCTAATTAGCATTTGTCACATATATTATTTACCGAGTAGCACGTGGATCTTTCCATGCAAAGTGAGATGGAAAATGTGGGCACAAGGTGCCATGCGTGTTAAAGGTCTGGAAATTGTGATTTATGATATGAGATTTCGAGAAGTGGGAATATTGAAATTGATATTAGAAATGACTTGATTGGTTGAGTTGACATCGTTTTCCCTACTCAAGTATATTTATACTTCATCTGTACCCCAACTATATTGTTGTTTAATTACTTGGTTATTTCTTGTTGCCATTCGTGTTTCCATTATCTTTACTACTATTTGTAATATGATTTCTGTCTGTTATTGGCATTTCTTTGGTATTCCTTCCCTGTCATCTTTATGTCATATCCTACACAAGTTTAAATGTTCAGTGAGTGTCTTGATATGGCCTCGTCACTACTCTACTGAGGTTAGGCTTGATACTTACTGGGTACCACCGTGGTGTATTCATGCTACGGTTTTGCACATTTTTTGAGTAGAACTAGGTACTTCGGATCGAGTCGGTTTTGAGACTTATGCTTGATGTGGCTGGAGACTTCAAGGTACACCTATCGGGCGTTCGCAGGCCCCGAAATCACTTTCTATTGTGTTTATTTCTATTGTTTCCTTTTATTCCAGAACAATGATGTATTCATCATTTAAATGTACTCCTAGAAAGGATTATGACTTGTACTATCGGTTTTGGGATTGTAAATTTGTATAGAGATTTCTATTTTAAAATTATTCGATGTTAGTTAAATATTGTTGTTATTTCAGCATGTTAGGCTTACCTAGTTTTAGAGACTAGGTGCCATCACGACTCCTTCGGAGGGGTTTTGGGTCGTGACATCTTCCTATTAATATTTATAATTCTTAAAAAATTTATACTCCTTGATAGGTACACGCACAACACGCGTATTTTAAAACTAGTAAATATAAAATTTGGGACATGGTCTATACTCGACCACAATGGTCTATAATGCCCAACACACTGTGTCATAACTATCACAAGCATCTAACAAGAGTAAGAGTGCATAAGCGTAATAACAATGTATGTCTGATAAGAAAATATACAAACTAAATAGATAAGTAGAGAGAGGGACTCCATGTGATGCGGGTCAGTCAAGTAATACAGCTCAACACGAAGACTCCTCTATATATCCTACTTAGTCGGATGTACACCACCAACACCAACCTTAGAACCTGCACAAAAATATGCAAAAGTATAGTATGAGAATAAAACCACGGTAACTAGTAAGTATCAAGTATACTCTTGAAGAATTAGTGGCAAGTAGTCGACATTGACTCTCACTAACAGTCGAATAATCAAGGTGAAAGCATAATATTTTAAAGAGTAAAGCATGGTATCAACAAATGAGTAAAAAAGCTCAAGAAGTGCAGCTCATAGAGAATTTAGCCATGATTTATAGATAAGATCAACTAAGATATCAACACATATATTCATACTCAGGATCCCTTTCTCAACAACGCACGTGTCAAATCCATGTTCTTGACACAGGCCACGTGTCCAACAAGCACCAAAATCTCGGTGGCCTACACTCACGGGACCACAGGACCAAAATCCATACCGAAGCTTTATTCAGTTGCATAATGACCAATAATTAATACTCAATATATGCGCAAAGTGTCCATAGTGAAGCACCGGATAATAATAACAAGAACGCGGATGAAAGCACATATGGCTAGAAGATGTCTATGGTTAGTCATGTAAATCAATTTATCATAATGAAGCAATACACTATTGAAGCATGCACAAGTTTAGTCATGTTATTTAGTATGAGTTAATTAAGTCATAGAAGCAACAAAATCATGGAGCATATCAGACAAGTGTATGACTAAGGATTTATAATAAATATCTACATATAAAGATATGCCCAAATTAATAAGTCATAAACCTTAAGAATGCCCCTAAATCATATTTATGAATTATCACGTAGTCATAGAATCAATTGAAACATGGATATTAACTTCACATACTCCAAGAAAAACATAATTCAAGTCAACAATATCAGATATGGTCAAAACCTAGCTACGTATAAACGCCAGATCGCATATACGTGGCTCCTAAATCAAGCGACAAGTAGAAAATAGATCGCCTAAGGGGAGAATTCCATCTTACAATGATAGAAAGAGACTTACTTTCACCCAGTAAACTTACATCAACCAATAATCTCCTAACCATTAAAATCCAACTCCAAACAACTTGAATCTTCTCAAAAAAACTCAATGACATCATACAAAGACCTAGGAATCAATCCCAGACAGTAAAGTTCCATTGTTTAATCAAATCCCCAAAAGTCAATAAAAGTCAATTTGGGTCCACATGGTCAAAACCTGAGTCAAGGGGTAAATCCTGACTATCCCTAACTTCACGAGTCAAAATATATGATTGGATTCTAAAATCGAGTCCAAATCCGCAAAACACACTCTCTTAAGTTGTAGACAAAAATCCCAAATTTCACTTTAAAATCCCAAGTTTTAGGTGTAGAATTGAATGGGGAATCAAGATATTAAGACACATCCAAGTGAAAATTCCTTACCTATAATGTTGTATTAAATTTTCTCTTCAAAATCTCCACCTCTTGAAGTCTAGGGTTCAAAATATGAGAGAATGGGTAAAATCTCAAAATTTCAACTTAAAATAGTCTGCCCAGCAATATAAGTCACGACCGCGACATCCCCTTCGCAATTACAAAGGCCAAAGTCACCTAAAGTTGCTGCCCCACATTGTGAATATGAAGTCCCTCTTGTGAAGAAGATGCACAGGCCTGCCAAGCCTATTGAACGCAAGCATTGCTCTGCAAATGCGAAGGCAACTCTTCTGCCTGACACCGCACCATAACGAACACGGCTAATTGCACGCGAACACGATGCCCTGCTCCCAGCCGCCCGTGAATGGGACACCATCCACGTGAAAGCAAAGAGGAAAATCTCGATTTCCAGCTCTCCTTCTCCACAATTGTGATAATAACTCCACGATCGTGAAACATTAATCTGCATCAGAAAACCAACAAATGTAGAGCATAAGGAAATTGTAACAACCAGACCGGTTGTTTTGAGCTCTAGTGCGTCGTTCAGCGGTTTGAAGTCGTGAGCGGCTTCGTTTCAGGTGTTATGACTTGTAGGTGTGGTCGGAATTGAATTTCAAGAAGTTTAGAGTTGGTTTGGAAAGAAAATTCTTATTTCAGAAGCTTTAAGTTGGAGAAATGGACTAAGATTGAAATATTGAGTAAACGACCTCCGAATCAGGATTTGGAGGTTCCAGCAGGTTTGTATGATGATTTCGGACTTGGGTGCATGTACGGATCGTGTTTTGGATAAACCGAGTGTGTTTCGACGTATATTATGGAAGTTAGCATTTTAGAAGAATTTCACAGATTTGGGCTTGAAGTGCATTTCAGTGTTGTTGATGTCCGTTTGGGATTCCGAGTCTGGGAATATCTTGGTATGGTGATTATGGAGTTGGGAGCGCGATTAGAAGTGAATTTGGATGCCCGTAGCTCATTTTGAAGTCATTTGGCAAGATAGAAATTTGAAGATTTTGAGAAATCGGGCGTGATTTGATAGGTTTCGGCATCGGATGTAGAAGTTGGAAACTTCTAACTTCATAAAGTTGGGATTTGAATGTGATTCGCTGTTTTGATGTTGTTTGATGTGATTTGAGGCCTCGAGCAAGTCCGCATTATGTTTTGGAACAGGTTGGTATGATTGGACAGGGTCCCGGGGGCCTCGGGTGGATTTCGGGTGGTTAAAGGATCAAGTTGAGAGTTTGAATAAGCTGGTTTTTCTGTCATCTGGTAAGATCCGCACATGTGAGGATTTGGCTGCAGGTGCGGAGCCGCAGGTGCGATTTTGGGCTGGACCCAAGGAGGCCGCAGGTGCAGAAGTCTTAGGCGTACCTACGGAAGCGCAGGTGCGATTAAGGGGCCGCAGGTGCGGAATTTGGCCTGGGCAGATTGTTTTTAAGCGAGAATTGGGTCATTTCTTCATCTATTTGCATATGCCATGGGCGATTTGGAGGAGCTTCAAGGAGAGGATTTTGTCAAGGATCGCAAGGTAAGTAATTTCTGCATAATTTTGAATTTAATACAAGATGATTACATAGATTTGGTAGGGGAAATTGAGGAGAATTTGGAAAACCTTAAAGAAACCTAGAAAATGTAAATTTGGAATTTAGCCACGAACTTGAGCATGAATGTAGAGTAAATTGTATGATTGAACTAGTAGAGCTATGGGTAGAATGTATCTTCGAGAATTTTGGATTTCCGTGTAAGTGGGCCCAAGCGGGTTTGGGAAAGTATATAATTTGGAATTCGTTGCCAATGTTAGAGTATATTTTCATTGGGTTGTCGTTGTTTGGATAGTTTTGGGCCATTGTGCGTCCGTTTGGATTCATCAGAAGGGCTTGGAGGCTGGTTATGGAATCTCAGAGCGAGGTAAGTCTCCTTTATAACTTTGTAGGGGGAATTGTCCCCCTAGGTGAATTAATTCGGTACATTCTATTATCTTCGGGGGCTACGTACGCACGAGGAGACGGGACTCCATGAGTAGCTACTATTATGCCATGTCCGAGTAGTCTAGGACCCACTAGCATGCCTTACGTGTTGTACCTGTAATCCTGCCTGTAATATTGAACTGCTAATACAATCGAAGTCGTAATTGAATATCTAAAAGAAGACTAGATTTCATTTTTTTAATCTTCTAGAAAGAGAATTGATTCCTCTGTGGATATTTGTCTGCCTGGAATGGGTTATGTTATGGAATATCATTAAACTTGACAAATGAGTTTCAAAACAAAGATTTAAAAACTAGACTTCATGTTCCTTTAAGAAGGATTTTTACCACTTTCCCGAGAAAAAACTGCTTCTTGATAAAAATAAGGATTTATTATGTGGATATGTGTACATATGAGCACCTGAGTGGCAGGTATGATTCGCGAGCAGGCTAGCCTTATTATTTGTATGTATAACCGCGTCGCATGATCGGGGAAGATAGATGCCTCTATGGTTCGAGCCGTTCGACCCTTCGGCAGTGCACAGTTTATTATTGTTGGTCCGCGCCGTTCGACCCTCGACATTGCTTGCGCATGATATTTGCTGCGTAGTTGCTATGATTTTTGCCTGATTACTAGCCTGAAATATTAAATTATCAGTTGAAATGCCAGAGATTTAAAGTTATTAAAAGAGATTTTCGAAGAAGTTATTCCTTCCCGTCGATTAATTATTATTTAATTAAATCACCCATGTTGATTATTTGTATTAATATGACGAAGATATAAAATGTTAAACGTGAACGAAGTTGAAAATATTTAAATCCTGATTTTAATAAATTGCCTGTGATAATCATACTTATTGTCATACTTACATATTCTAAATTGACCTTTAGTAAGTGTCTAGTTTGACCTCCCGTTACTACCTCTCTGAGGTTAGGCAGGCGACTTACTGAGTACACATTGTTTTTGTATCATGCTACACTTGCTGTGCATTTTATTACACAGGTACTTTCTTAGCAATGTGGTGGATTCGGAGACTTAGGCGAGCTGCATCATCCGGAAGCGATCCGTAGCTGATAGAGTCTCCTTCGTACTGTATTTATTTCATTTTAAATTTCCTCATCCAGTTGTATTTCAGAAAGGCTTTGTAATGATTGTATAAATTCTTAGAAATTGCTCACGTACTTGTGACACCGGGTTCTGGGATATGTGTTGGGTTTCAAACCATTATTTTCAATTAATAGATTCTTATTTGGTTAATATGTAATAAAGCAAAAGGAAATGTTTTTCATAAATGTTAAAATCGGAAATTGATTTCAATTAATTAATGATTTTGCTCGCCTGACATTTATGTCCGGCGCCATCACGACCTTATGGATTTTGGGTCGTGACAACATGGTATCAAAGCGCTAAGTTCCCGTAGGTCTCACGAGTCATGAGAAAGTCTAGTAGAGTCTTGCGGATCGGTACGAAACGTCTGTACTTATCTTCGAGAGGCTACAGGGCTATTAGGAGTACTTCCCTTCTTGATTCCTCATTGTGTGAGTTGATTCCTTTGAGGCTTATGCCTATGTTCATTCCTACTCAATCTTACTCGTCGTGAAGCGCTTGCTATGAATCAGGAATTTGAGGAATTGAAATGGTGCTACGGATGTAATTTGAGGTGTTTCCATTTTTAATTGTTGGGGGGCTGTTGTTATGGCCCTGCAGAAGAACAATATGTTATTTTAGCTCAATAGCTGTGTTTCTGGGAGCCATAAGGCTATGCTCACGTAGTGATGATTTTTGCAATTGGCTATCACGCCATGTCGTTATGATGATAGAATGCTTGCCCGTATGTTGGGGTGATGAATGGATTGAAGGGAGGTCTTCTCAGAGTGTGATTTCGAGATTTCGGTATTTTACTTCCGCAAAGGAGAGGCCTTTGGATTATGAAAGGTCCGGTTGGGGTTGATAAAGTAGTAAGACTTGGTGTCTTCATGTGAGGTGGGATATGCACCTGTGACGTGTAGTCATCGTCATTGATCGAATGGAATGTGTTAAGTTTGGCAGTTCTATGGTTTCTTCGGTTGCGTGGGGTCAGAGTATTAAGAAGAAGTATTGAAAAATGCAGTTGGCAGAGATCGTGAGGTGCGATGGTTGAGTACCGGATAAGTGTTGATAATGAAGGCATCTATATAAAGATGATCTTCGGAGAGTGTGAAGTCGTGGTGATCTGCAGGTTTGAGAGCTACAGAGAATGGTCCTGAAGTGAGGCTAGGCGCTGGTTCCATTTCTAGTAGGCCATGTGTAAGAAGCGGAAGTTGAGAAGTCGCAAAGTGGGGGAGCGACAACATAGCTTGGGATTTGAAGATATTGTCGCACATTCAATGGATGTCCATGAGGAGCGGGCGGACTAGTAAAGTTTCTAAATAAAGCAAGGCATAGGATGTGGTGTTGAAGTCGCAGAGAGCGTGCATTTCAACATCATTGGAAGGTGTCCGCGGGTGATTTTCACAGGTGTTTTATCTTCTGTGAATAATTTAGCGATGGTGGGGTTGGCAGGTCTTGGTGAGGGGTTCTAGTGGCCATTCGGTAGGAGGCGGAATATGTGAATGATGCTAGAGAATTTGAGTATTTAGGGAGTGCTAACAAGAGGATCTGGAAGAATTTGGCGAATTGGTTGAGATAGATCGCGTTATCAAAGGAGAAAGAATCTTAGCAGGGTCTAGAGTGGTGCACGGAGTAGCTTCGGGCTAAGTGGGGGAGCCCCACCATATGCAGTTGAGTTGTAGGGTTGTCTTCTCATAGGGTCGCGGATTGTCGGCGTGTTGGCAAGTTATTTCAGCTAAGGGAAAGGAGTAAAATGGTGATTGTGCGTGGAATTTGATGAATGTGTGCAAAAGTTGGTCCCGTCGGGCCAGGTAGGCTTTGGAAGATTCAGAATTTTACTTAAGGCGTAGGTGAGTTGTCAGGATAGTGACTCGGTCACGTGGTTCCTTGAAAGGGTTGTTCATGTGCTAGAAGAGCCTTGGTGTTGATTGTATTCGGGGCCAGCCAGAGTGGGTGACTCTCAATAGCGGTCCTAGTGAGTTCAAAAGTCATGAAATACGGCGTTTAAGGGTTTCAGGCAGCAGTATGATCCAGAATTGAGCTTTTGCAGAGTAATCTCTGAGAAGAAGGATGATGGTTGGAATATTCTATGATATGTTTCAGCATGCAAAATAGTATTGGAGCAATGAGAGAAATAACCTCCGGATTGTATAAATATTATCAGAAGGGTATGACACGGGTTGCGGGATTTAGGCGGCATAGTCTTGTGAATCAAGGCCAATCGGGATGAGTTTGCTATGGGTTGAAGGAAGTTGCTATTATTCCTGAGGCAATTGAAGATGATTAAAAGAAAATAGATTGATTAGCCATGGTTGAAATGGCACATTTGCGGCAGTGATCGGTTTCTTTGATGTGATTAAGTTATGCATGTGATTTGTGCCGGTGTGTGCGGGGCTTGTCGACCGTCGTAGCAGATTTCATGTGGGAGCGTTTGAACGCTATGGCGTGTCAGGCGTAGACGGATCTAGGAAGGGTTATGGTGGTATAGACTACAACTTAAGGATTTGCATGTTGGATGATTGCGGGAATTCACTCGTGTGTTGAGATGGTACTCTTGAATTGAGTTAAGTAAAAGGTTTCTATATGAGGAAGTGTTCACTCTATTGGTGGTTCAGAAGTTATGATGGAATTCTTGCGTTAGCTCATATTGGCATGTTAGGTGCGGTAAGCAGTATGTAACTGGGAGTAAGAATGGAGATGACGGTTTGGTGTTAATAAGGATGTCATAAGCTCGGAAGAGCAAGAAAAAGTGATTTGGAAGTTCAGAGTAAGCTGATGTTACCTTCAGTGTCACATGAGATGGATATTCGGTGGAAGAGGTTTTGTACCCTTGTTATGGGTTCTTGATTTGTCTTACAATGTAGTATGGCCAGTGGTGGATGTGCAAACTTGCTGCCTTGTGTGGAAGGTCATGGAAGCATGACCGCAAAAAGATTGTATAAAGTATACATGTAGTCATTTGATGGATTGAGGATTTGGACTGAGTATAAAGAAGTGTAATGTTGTTTATTTGAAAAGTTACGCCTGAGAGGCGTTCAGCTCATTTGGTTGTGGGTTGTCGGGTGTTTGTCCCGGCTATGATGGTTGTTCTTGCATATTATGAGAGGAAGTGGTTAATGTGAACCCATGTAAAAACTATTAGCTTAGTTTGGTGCGTGTAAGGTGGCTCGATGTTGGTGGAAGGATTTAAATATGATTATGGGCTCCGTATGAGCCAGGCATGTTCATTTCAGTAGAGCGGTTTTCATGGAAAGGTATTAGAGCAGCGGATGTCATTCCGTCTTCGTCAAATTCATGTGTTATTATGATTGTGCCGTGTGAGTTGTGAAACGTCTTGATAAATTTGTATGTGTTGAGGTCCCGCGTAGTGGGGATGTTATGTGAGCATGATAGCTCTTGAGATGCAGAGTGTATATATATATATCGCACCTCAGTTGTGTTTGAGTTTTGTTGCATACGACTTTATCAGTCTCCCCAGGATGGTATTATGCACTTAGCGTTCTTGTGATCGATATTGAGTAAGTTGTAATAGTGAGCAAATCAGCTCCGTATATATATATATATATATTTATCTTCTTATGTAAATTTTATGTGTGGATCGGGTGGCACGTCGCCACGAGTATGTTATTTGGATCGGGTTGCACGCCGCAACAGTGTGATGATGAGCAAGGTTCCTATATTTATTTTCTTGTGTTCTACTTCCTATTTTCTGATAAGAGTTCATATTAGTTGCATGACTCGAATAGTCCCTTCCTGAGTCGTTTCTTCTTATCACGTTCGAGTTGTGGTCTATTGGCACGATGTGGTATCATGTGAGGCTGTTGGTCATGTTGGGGTGATTTGTTGTCTGGGCAGTTCATACTGGGTGAGACAAGATTTTCGGATAAGGGATCAGTGCGATAAGGTTATGTGAAGTGTGTATTAAAGAACAAATACCATTATTCAGGTTCATAATGAAGTGATGATTCTAGTCAAGACGAGGTATTCAATGATTTGTTAACTTTGCAGTTGGGGATGAGTTTTTTGCACATTTCCTCTGTTGTGGTGGTATCGTCAGCACTATAGCAGGATGTATGTATATATATACCATGAGGTGCATTGGGAGCATCAGATTCGTGGAATTTTAGCTACTAAGGTTCAAGGAGTGTCATTGTAGTCAAATGATTAGTTATGCGGTGCATGGTGCTGATTCAACAAAGGTAAGCGGTCCTGTTCTAGTATATCGTATGGTAATTGATACAGTGTTTATATATTCGAACTAGGTTATGAGCTTATTATATGGATAAAATAAGAAATCTTCAGATTTGATCAAGCTAATGTACTCAACTGGGTTGTGCTAGCACGGGCAGGTGCTCGAGGTGTTAAGCAGTGATTTCAGATAACTCCAGAGCAGTTCTTAGCATGTTTGAGGACGAACGTCGGTTTAAGTCAGGGAGAATGTAATGACCCGATCGGTCGTTTTGAGCTCTAGCGCGTCGTTTAGCGGTTTAAAGTCGTGAGCAGCTTCGTTTCAGGTGTTATGACTTATAGGTGGTCGGAATTTAATTTCGGGAAGTTTAGAGTTGGTTTGGAAAGAAAATTCTCATTTCAGAAGCCTTAAGTTAGAGAGATGGACTAAGATCGAAATTTTGAGTAAACGACCTCCGAATCAGGATTTGAAGGTTCCAACAGGTTCTTATGATGATTTCGGACTTGGGTGCATGTCCGGGTCGGGTTTTGGATAACCCGAGAGCGTTTCAGCGTATATTATGGAAGTTAGCATTTTAGAAGAATTTCATAGATTTGGGCTTGAAGTGCATTTCAGTGTAGTTGATGTCTGTTTGGGATTCCGAGTCTGGGAATAGCTTTGTAAGGTGATTCAGGAGTTGGGAGCGCGATCGGAAGTGAATTTGGATGCCCGTAGGTCATTTTGAAGTCATTTGGCTAAAGATAGAAATTTGAAGGTTTTTGAGAAATCCAACTGGAAGTGGAAGTTTTGATATCGAGGTTGGAATGCGATTCCGGAAGTTGGAGAAGGTCCGTAATGTTGAATATGACTTGTGCGCAAAATTTGAGGTAAATCAGGCTTGATTTGATAGGTTTCGGCATCAGATGTAGAAGTTGGAAATTTCTAAGTTCATAAAGTTGGGATTTGAGTGGGATTCGTGGTTTCGATATTGTTTGATGTGATTTCTAGATTTCTTCAAGGAACGCAAGGTAAGTAATTTCTTCACGTTTTTGAATTTAATACAAGATTATTACATAGATTTGGTAGGGGAAATTGAGGAGAATTTGGAATTTAGCCACGAATTTCAGCATGGAATGTAGAGTAAATTGTATGATTGAACTAGTAGAGCTATGGGTAGAATGTATCTTCGAGAATTTTAGATTTTCGGGCACGTGGGCCCGAAGGCATTTTGGTCATTTCTCCGAGCGGGGTTGGGAAAATATATAATTTGGAATTTGTTGCCAATATTAGAGTATATTTTCATTGGGTTGTCGTTGTTTGGATAGTTTTGGGGCATTGTGCATCCGTTTGGAGTCATCGGAAGGGCTTGGAGGCCGGTTATGGAATCTCGGAGCGAGGTAAGTCTCCTTTCTAACTTTGTGAGGGGGAATTGTCCCCCTAGGTGAAACAATTCGGTACATGCTGTTATCTTAGGGGGCTACGTACGCACGAGGTGACGGGAGTCCGTGCGTAGCTACTATTATGTTATGTCTAGGTAGTCTAGGACCCACTAGCATGCCTTACGTGTTGTACCTATAATCCTGCCTGTAATATTAAACTGCTAACATAATCGAAGTCGTAATTGAATATCTAAAAGAAGACTAGAGTTCATTTTGTTAATATTCTAGAAAGATAATTGATTCCTATGTGGATATTTGTGTGCCTGGACTGGGTTGTATTATGGAATATCATTAATCTTGACAAATAAGTTTCAAAACAAAGATTTAAAAACTAGACTTCATGTTCCTTTAAGAAGGATTTTTACAACTTTCCTGAGAAAAAACAGCTTCTTGATAAAAATAAGGATTTATTACGTGGATATGTGTGCATATGAGCACCTGAGTCGCAGGTATGATTCGCGAGTAGGCTAGCCTTGTTATTTGTATAATCGCGTCGCATGATCGATTCGCGAGCGGGGCAGATAGATGCATCTATGGTCCGAGTCGTTCGACCCTTCGGTAATGCACAATTTATTATTGTTGGTCCGCGCCGTTCGACCCTCGGCATTGCTTGCGCATGATATTTGCTACGTAGTTGCTATGATCTTTGCCTGATTACTGGCCTGAAATATTAGATTATCAATTGAAATGCCAGAGATTTAAAGTTATTAAAAGAGATTTTGGAAGAAGTTGTTCCTTCTCGTCGATTAATTGTTATTTGATTAAATCACCCATGTTGATTATTTGTATTAATATGAAGAAGATATAAAGCGTTAAACGTGAACGGAGTTGAAAATATTTAAATCCTGATTTTAATAAATTGCCTGTGATAATCATGCTTAATGTCATACTTAAATATTCTAAATTGACCTTTAGTAAGTGTCTAATTTGACCTCTCGTCACTACCTCTCTGAGGTTAGGCGGGCGACTTATTGAGTACACGTTGTTTTTGTATCATGCTACACTTGCTGTGCATTTTATTACACAGGTACTTTCGTAGCAATGTGGTGGATTCAGAGACTTAGGCGAGCTGCATCATCCGGAGGCGATCCGCAACTGATAGAGTCTCCTTCCTACTGTGTTTATTTCATTTTAAATTTCGTCGTCCAGTTGTGTTTCGAACAGGCTTTGTAATGATTGTATAAATTCTTAGAAATTGCTCATGTACTTGTGACACCGGGTTCTGGGATATGTGTTGGGTTATATATTTTTTAGAGTGTAGTATTCAAAACATTGTTTTCAATTAACAGATTCTTATTTGGTTAATATGTAATAAGGCGAAAGGAAATATTTTTCATAAATGTTAAAACCGAAAAGTTGTTTCAACTAATTAATGATTTGACTTGCCTGACATTGATGTCCGGCGCCATCACGACCTTATGCATTCTTGGGTCCTGACAGAAATGCTCCAAAACCACCACCCTCGAACACATCCAAGCCCCCGGAGACCCTGTGAAATTATACCAACAAGTCCATATACCTAATAAAAACATATCCAAATACTCACAATACCACAAATAACATCAAAACAAAGTTCCAAACTTTCTAACTTTACCAAACGTGCTTGAACCACACCTAAACATTCCAGATTACAATAAAACTTTGTGCACACGTTCAAATGGACTAAATAAACCTATCCTAAGTCACAGAACACCAATAGAAACACAATAACCCCAAAGTCAACTCTCGGTCAAACCTATGAACTTTCTAAACCTTCAAATTACACTCTTTCGGCAAATAGAGCCAAAACCTTCTAATAACCTCTAAATCTAAATTCGGACATATGCCTCAGTCTATATTCACCATATGAACCTATTGGAACCGTCAAATCACTAATCTGAGGTCGTCTACTCAAAAGTCAAACCTTGGTCAACTCTAGCAACTTAAACTTCCAAAATGAAACTAAGCATCCTAATCCCTCCCAGACCTTCTCAAAACCAAAAATACCATCCCCACAAGGCACTAAACAACAAACAAACTCACGAGATGCATCAAATAGGGGAATATGGCTTAATTACAAAAAATGACCGACTGGGTCATTATATTCTCCCCCTCTTTAACAAACATTTATCCTTGAACTGGATTCAAATCATATATGTAATGTGAAAAAGATGAGGATATATGCTCCGCATTTCATGCTCGGTCTCCCAGGTCACTTTGTCAACCGGTTGACCTCTACATTGATCTTTCACTAATGAAATATCTTTCGACCTAAACTTCCAAACCTGCTTATCCAAAGTGGCCATGAGATCTTGTTCATAAGAGATTCTTATCCAACTACACTGAGCTGAAATCAAACACATGTGACGGATCTTTATCATACTTTTGAAGCATGGAAAAATGAAATACCGGATGAACTCCCGGCAAATTGGGTGGCAAAGAAAGTCTATATGTCACCTCACCAACTCTCTCCAAAATCTATACCAAGGGATCGACTTTCCCTTCTTCCCGAATCTCATCACGTCTTTCAGAGGAAGAACTCTACGAAGAACCTTCTCACTCTCTAAAAAAGCCACATCGCGACCCTTCCTTTCAGCATAAATCTTTTGCTTGGACTACATTGTACGAAGATGCTCCTGAATCAACTTCACATTATCCAAGCATCACAAATAAAATTTGTGCCCAATAACCTAGCGTCACCAGGCTCAAACCAACCAACCGTAGAACACACCACCTCCTATATAATGCCTCATAGCCATCTGAATACTTGCCTGGTAGATGTTGTTGTAAGAAAACTCTGCTAAGGGTAGAAACTGATCCCACTGGCCTCCGAAACCAATGACACAAGACCTCAACATATCCTCCACGATATGAATGGTGTGATCGGACTGTCTATCCGCCTGACGGTGAAATGCGGTGCTTAACTACACCTGTATACCTAACTAACGCTGAACTGCTCTTTAAAAGTGCAATGTAAATTGGATGCCCTGATCTAATACGATAGAAACAGGCACACCATGCAAACATACAATCTCTCTCATATAGATTTGAGTCAACTTTTCCGAAATGTAAGAAGTATGACCAAAATGGAGTACGCAGGTGATCACGCTCAACTATGTCTAATAAAAGACTAAACGGGCGTTGCAAATATAATCCGGGGTATTATGCCCAGAGTCGATCCCACAGGGAATTTACGTATCAATCAAGTCTTTAGAATACGCAACTTTTACTCAATCAATTCTCTCAAGACTTTTTAATATAAATTGGTGATGTTTTACTAATTCTACTGACAATAATAATAACTAGCAATTACTAACAATGTGTTGTAAACAATTATGATAAAGGTCTAAGGTTATGGTTTCCCCCGTTGGTGAACTTCCTTCTCAGATACTTCTTATAGTTTGATTAGTTGTCTCTATCAATCATTAACACTCTATCTACCATAAATCTCTCTCAAGTAATTATGATAATTTACTAGACGCACTCCCTCAAGTTACGCTAGCCAGATTGCATTACAGTTCACTTTAGATTGCATCCGAAGTATCGTTATTTCTAATCCAACTTCTAAACCCTCGGTTATGACTTTAGTCTATACTCTTGGAGTGGTGTTGTTCAAACAATTACCTAAATATGCACTCTCTCTCAAGTAGATACATACTAAACAGGCACATCTAATTGATGGCCCTTCAATCAACTACAACAAGAATGTAGTTGAACAAATAGAGATTAATCAACCAATCAAAACTCTATTAATATCACAATAAGTTTATCCCCCAACGGGTTCTACCAAAACCCTATATTAAGAAACTTAGCTACTCATATTCATAAGATTCAATTCTAAAATAACATGCATAATTGAACTACAAAATAATGAATAAAAGCTATGAAAATCAATGTTTGCTTCACTAAGTAGTAATCCACAGGTTTTTCTTCACTTCAATGGCTTCCTTTTATCTCGAATCCCCCTTCAAGTTGTGTTTTGGGGTCTATTTATATGTTTAGGACAAACCCTAAACATGTAGGAGACTTCTATTCCAACCGGGAAATGCTTAAACTCTTTAAAACTCGGAATTGACCGGACCTCGGGACCCAGGCGTTTGGGCTCAAACGCCCCCTTAAAGCCAGGGCAGGCCTGGCGTTAGGGCCCAAACGCCAGGGTCAGCCTGGCTTTAGGGGCCAAACGCCCCACTAACGCCAGGGACAACCTGAATTTAGGGGCCAAACGCCCAGCTAACGCCCGAGTGTTTCCTTTTCGACTCTTAAGCGTATTTTTGATGTATTTGCATCTATTTAGCTCGGTTTTCATCTCCAATGCACCTACACATGAAATAAACTCCATTATGCACATACGAAGTGTATTTTTATCATTAAGCACATAAAATGTAAGGCATATAACATGTTAAACCATGAATTCTAGTCACGCATCAATACCCCACACTTAAACATTTGCTCGCCCTCGAGCAATCAAACTACACTCATGTACACAACTTATTAAGCAAATCTCTTAACACGTTATACCAAGAATTTTTAAAACATTTCAATCACAGAGGTGTGACATCCTCGCCTCAATAGTTGACTCACATATACCATGCTTTATTCACAATCCACTCACTACTCTAACATAGAGGTCAACAACATTACCTTTCCTTCGTGAATCATGTGCCCTCACCATATCCAAGAGTTAGTTCCACACACAATGAAATTTAAGAACATAGGAACTTAAGATAGAAAGAATTCACTCACTCTCAGAAATAACATTCATATGCCACAAAAGATGCACCATAGGCTTGCCCGTAGTGTACTACTCTACTAATCGAGCTCATTCAGTCTAGGATCAAGTAGGACTTTATTTGGTTGTAATGTAGGCTGCGGGACGGGTAGGATACATTTAGATATAAGAATGGCTACACCTCCCTAAGCACTTTAATACACATACTTTAGCTTTTCAACCTCACACTTATATTAAACCAACTCCACCTTCACATCAATGTTAATACCCTATATTTCTTTAAGCACAATTACATCAAGAGTCACCACATATATTTTTCTTTCATAACAATACAACTATTTATTTTCTATATATATATATTTTTTCTTTTTCTCAAGTGACTCTTACTTTTTCAAACAGTGCACCTCTCCATATTTCAATTATTCCCCTCAAAAACCAACTTACCACCCCACACTTTAACATTTCCATATTTCATCACCTTTTCAGTGCTTACGAGAGGTGACAAGGTTCAAATATATGATTGT
>ML342830.1:0-20414 GCA_005239505.1 Nicotiana paniculata
TCACCGTTCATATCATCTAAGTTCATCAAACATGCAGCCAAAGGATCCCCAACAATTAAGGTTTCATCATCTTCTTCCAGCATCACGTTCACGGCATCAATAAGAGAGAAATTAGCGAACTCACTTGGTCACCTCATAGACTTCTGCACGTTGAATGTGATTTCTTCATTATTGAGCCTCATCTTAAGCTCACCAGTTTCACAATCGATGAGTGCTCTACCTGTGGCCAAAAATGGCCTTCCCAAGCTTATGGGAATTTCCTCATCTACTCGGCAGTCTAGGATCACAAAGTCAGCAGGGAATACAAATTTCCCACTTGCACTAACACATCGTCTAGAATACCTGACGGTCTTTTTACCTTCTTATCAGCAAGTTGCAGCAGCATGGAAGTAGGCCTGGCTCTACCAATCCCCAGTCTTTTGTATATAGCCAGTGGCATTAGATTAATGTTGGCTCCCAAGTCACATAGGGCTTTGGCGAAAGAGAAGTTGCCAATAGTACAAGGAATTGTAAAACTCCTTGGGTCAGCCAACTTTTCAGCAATAGGACGTGTCACCACTGCACTACAAGTCTAAGTAAGAGTGACAGTAGCCAGGTCTTGTAAGTCAAATTTTCTGGACATTAAGTCGTTCATCATTTTAGCATAGCCAGGCATTTCCTTCAATGCATCTATCAATGGAATATTTACATGTATTTGTTTTAGCATGTCCAAGAATTTCTTATACTGCTCATCCTTCTGATATGTTGTGAGCCTTTGGGGGAATGGGGCTGGTGCTCTTTTCTTTTTTGTTAGCTGTTCTTTTTCCTTTTCCACTACCACCTCAGTTGCTGGCTTCGGGATTTCCTCAAGTTCTTTCTCAGCTTCTCCTTGCTTATTAACTTCTCTTTCAGCTGGTTGCACTGTGCCTGTACTCAATGGGGTTGAGTCAACAATTTCATTAGGTACCTATACCAATGAGTTTGTCTGCCTAATTTCATGCCTCCTTTCTTGTTCTAGGTCCAGGTCTCTGCCATTTCGGAGGGTCACTGCCATTAACTGTTTTGGGCCCTGGTCCCTTAGATTCACCTGAGTATCAGCAGGTAAAGTTCCCTTAGATTAACTGCATTTGAAATCTTCCCCAGCTGTACTTCAATATTTTTAATAGCTGCATCATGTGCATCTACTCTATCACTGATTTTGGTATTTGACCCAATCACTTGCTGCATCATAGCTTCCAACCGTGAAAACCTATCTTCTTGTCTTCCCCCCTGTTGATGCTGAGGAGGGTAGTATGATTGTTGCTGATTTTGATGGTTATAACCGTACGGTCTCTGATATGGTGCTACATTGCCTTGTGGTCTCATGGCACCCATATTACCACTATTATGTTGTTGTTGAGGAGGCCTATATGGTTGAACTTGTTGACCCCAGTTTTGCCCCCTTGTCTTTGACGTTCATAATTTGTCACATAATTCATATTTTCTGGATGAGGAGGGTTATCACAGTCTGCATTCCAGTGGTTACCAAGTGGTTGACTAATGCATGATGTGCATAAGCCTCCATTGGTTGTATCAACAATGTGTACCTGCTGTTTTTGCACTGATTTTCCACCTTCTTTATAAGTATACTCATTTGTGTTATCAAGGTGGCCACGTTCTCTGCAATGGTATTAGATGGATCGAATGGCACTGAATGAACTACAGGAGTAATGGGTGCATTCCTTGTTGTCCATCCTGAATTCTGTGCCATTTTATCAAGTAGGATTTGACTCTCTCTCCACGTTTTGCTCAGGAATGCTCCACCAGCTGAAGCATCAACATTTTCTTTAACCATATCTGCAAACCCATATAGAAACGCTGCCTAACATTTGCTATGGAATACCATGATGTGGACAGATGGCCAACATACCCTTAAATCTCTCCCATGTCTCTTGCAAGGTTTCAGCCGGTTTCTGTTTGAAGCTTAAGATCTCATCGATTTGTTGGGAAGTCTTGTTAGGTGGGTGAAACTTGTTCACGAACTGCTTAACTAACTCCTCCCGTGTGATAATGGAATTTATGGGGAGTGAGTTTAGCCAAGTCTGGGCAGCACCAGTCACTGAGAATGGAAACAACAACAATTTTATTGCCTCTTGAGTGACGTTTGCCTGCCTTTGAGTTTTGCAAATTGACAGGAAGTTCTTTAAATGTTGTTGGGGGTATTCAATGTATGACCCTGAGAATAGCCCTTTGCTCTACAATAAGTGCAGCATATTATTTGTTATCTGAAAGGACTGGGCATGTATTTGAGGAACCAATATCGCCGTGGCCAAATTCTCAGTTGTGGGTTGTGCCCAGTCATATAAAGGAGCCTCAACGAATGGGTCTACCACATCATCCCCATGATTATTCCGGTTGTTTGGATATTCCATGTTGGTTTCATTTTTTTCAATTTGTGGTTGATGTTTGCTTTTCCGGTTGGTCCGGTTTATGGCCCTGAAAACTTTCTCGGGGTCTGATAAGGCTTCAATTACTTCACCAGTCCTCGATGAGTTTCTAGGCATGCACATGCAACACGTTAGCAAACGTTAATACCGTTAACTCCCCGGCAACGGCCCCAAAATTTGATCACGCTCAACTATGTCTTATAAAAGACTAAGCGGGCGTTCCAAATATAATCCGGGTTATTACGCCCAGAGTCGATCCCACAGGGAATTTACGTATCAATCAAGCCGTCAGAATATAAAACATTTACTTAATCAGTTTTCTCTAAACTTTTGAATATCAATTGGTGATGTATTATTATTTCTACTGGCAATAATGATAAACTAACAATGACNAAAATCTCTCTCAAGTAATTATGGTAATTTACTAGTCGTACTCTCTCAAGTTACGCTAGCGAAATTGCATTACAGTTCACTTTAGATTGCACCCGAAGTATCGTTATTTCTAATCCAACTTCTAAACCCTCGGTTATGACTTTCGTCTATACTGTAGGAGTGGTGTTGTTCAAACAATTACCTAAATATGCACTCTCTCTCGAATAGATGCATACTAAATAGGCACAGCTAATTGATGGCCATTCAATTAACTACAACAAGGATGGAGGTGAACAAATATAGATTAAACAACCAATCAAAATTATATTAATACAACCATAAGTTTGTCCCCCAACGGGTTCCACCAAAACCATAGATTACGAAAATTAGCTACTCATATTCATAAATATCAAATCTAAAATAACTTGCATAACTGAATTACAAAGTAATGAACTAAGGAGATAAAAATCAATGTTTTTGCTTTGTTGAGTAGTAATCCACAGGTTTTCCTTTACTTTGATGATTTCCTCTCTTCGAATCCTTCCTATGTCTTCTGATCCTCAAAATCCTCGTTAAGTTGTGTTTTAGGGGTCTATTTATATGTTTAGACAAACCCTAAACGTGTAGGAGACTTCTATTCCAACCGGGAAACACTTAATCTCGTCAAAACTTGGAACTGACCGAAAGAGGGCCTGGCGTTTGGGCCCTGGCGCCTGGCTAACGCCAGGCTAAGGCTGGCATTTGGACTCTAATGCCTGGATAAAGCCAGGCAGGGTCAGGCGTTTGGGCTCTGGCACCTAGCTATAGCCCGGTCCACTCCTCCTCGCCTCTTGAGCATATTTTCGATGTATTTGCATCCATTTAGCTCGGTTTCCATCTCCAATTCACCTACACATGAAATAGACTCTATTATGCACATAAAAAGTGTATTTTTATCATTAACGCACATAAAATGTAGGGCATATAACATGTTAAACCATGAATTCTAGCCTCGCATCATGCAGCAAATCAGAATAACAGAAAGAGAGAACTGGAGTTTTTTTATAGAACATAAAGCTGAAGAGTTTCAGTGAGGAGGTTGTAAAACGTGTGTGTGAGTCTGAGTGTCAGTGTGTGTCTGCGTGTGTTTTTTTTAAATTAGAACAAATAGAGGGTTCAAATATCACACGATAGAGTAAGACAAATAAGGTATGAAAATAAATTGCACACAAATAAGGTATGAAGATCAGTTAATTAGTCAATTAAGGTTAACATGAATCACTTAACAGGCAGAATCAAGTAAGTATCACTTATTTTAAGGTAGATGTCACACGGAATCAATCAGTTTCTAAGAATGAAGTTAAATAAAGTAAGAAATGATTCCATAATCAATTAGAAGTCAGAGCACCAAATCAGCCAGCAATATGGGTACATAAATAAGGTAAGAGCAAGTAAGAATTTAATAAGGGAATACAAATACTAAATTCAAACCCTAATTTAGGCAAACAAATCACTTAACACTTTAATTGACAGAGCTAAGGTAAATGGATAAACTAGTATAATAAATAGTCGAATAATTAAAACCCTAAGACATATCAAAGAAATGGAAATGAAACTCAAGTAAAATCAGTCGAAAAGTAAAGAAGAAAACCAGAGTTAAAAACATTTAAACGTTTAAACATTCTTTGCAGAAACCCATCAGAAATCGAAACCCTAACCTTTAGGGTAAAATAAAATTGGTTAACAATAAATAGAAAAAACAGAAAACTTTAAGGAAACATATCAAAAACTCAAAATCGCTTCAGATCTAAGGAGATCTAAACGGATTCAACCAGAAATAGGTAGGTTCATGAAAATAAATAGAGATGAATCAAAATCTGGTTTGAACCAAAGATTTGAAACAATAAAAACACGAAAATACTAGTACTCACAGATATCATAGTGAACATAGACGGATTAATCGAGAAATGAGAGACCTTGAACCAAATCTGGTTTGAATCCCTTGAGATTATCCTCAAGTAACATGAAAATCATACAACCAGTAGAGACATGAGACCGGATAAGGAATGAAATTGAAAGAAGACCCGATGAATCGAGGGGGATATCAGTGACGTCGGGCTAGGGTTAGCAGGGGGATGAGAGAGAAGAGAGAAGAGAGAAGAGAAGGGATGGAAGGACGACGGCTTGGGGGAAATGAGGGTAGGGTTTAGGTTTGGGTGTAATTAAAAATGGAAGGTTGATACAAGGATTAAATTATTCTAGGGCAGGTTATGGATATTGGGTTAGTGGGTTATTAGGTTATGGGTATTGGGTTATAATAATTGTGCTGGGGTCCGAAAATTTAATTGAAAAGAGGCTATGTTTTAATACCCACTTAATTTAATAAAAAATAATTTATAAAAGTAATTAATAAATGATAAAAATGCTATTTGTGTATGTAAATGATTTAATACTAGTTGATACTAATGCATTATTTTGAAAATATATATGCATTTTGAAAATAATATCGGGAAAAATTAGATATCAACAACTGCCCCTCTTTACCCGAGAAGAATGAAAGAGTTGTCGGGTAAAGATATGATGGCCAATTTTGACCGAGTAGAGTGATATGAGAGATATAGACCGCACTCTGGTTTCTCATCTGCCTACATATCCATGATTTTACAGGAATCAGGCCGTGTGTAGTTCTGGATCCACCGGCGAAATAAATCGATGTAGTTGTCATAAGGACGGACAAAAGGTGTCGAGTAGGATGAAATGTTTATGGTGGGCGGTCAGGTTTGAAATAATTTGAAGGGACTGGAGCGGGATTGCTCCTGTTGGATAACAGTTACTCACTGGGTCACCTGCAAATCAAAAGATGTACTGCAAGCATATACGTATAACTTTGCGTAAATTTAGCTATGATGCAAATTCCCTTCAGACCATGAAAATTATCTTTGGACGGTTGAGGATTATGTCCTTAGACCATGACGTACCGGGCCATGAATTGTGAGGTAAGGAATTCGCAGGCCATGAAATGATGTTCTCAGGCCATAAAAATGGTGCCTCCGAACTATGACGCCTTTGAGTAATGATGTCCAAGTTTGAGATCCTCAGGCCATGACATGATGTCATCCGGCTATGAGGGTGGTTCCTTCAGAGTATGATGCTTTTGGATAAGTTGGCTATATTTCAGCCCTATGAGGTGCAGAGACATGATTCTAGAAGTGATAAGGCAGGGCTTAGTTTTGTATGAAGTTGAGGGCAGAGGTTAGCTCGACAGAAGAGAACAATGCAAGAGAGACAATGCTTAGTCTCGTGCGAGATTCGGGACAGTTCTTAGTCACATGCAAAGAGAAGGCAGTGCTTAGCCTTATTCAAATAGGGAGGCAAGGCTTAGCCTCATGTAAGATTCGGGACAATGCTTAGTCCCATTCAAAGAGAAGGCAGTGCTTAGCCTTATGCAAGTGGAGAGGCAAGGCTTAGCCTCATGTAAGATTCGGGACAGGGCTTAGTCCCATGCAAATAGAATGCAGTTTTAGCCTTATGCAAGTGAAGAGGCAGAGCTTAGCCTCATGCAAGATTCGAAATAGTTCTTAGTCACATGCAAGGATAAGGACGCTTAGCCTTATGCAAGTGACGAGTCAGGTCTTAGCCTCATGCAAGATTCGGGGCAGTGCTTAGTCCCATGCAAGGAGAAGGCAATGCTTAGCCTTATGCAAGTAGAGAGGCAGGGCAGGTCTTAGCCTCAAGCAAGATTCGGGGCAGTGCTTAGTCCCATGCAAGGAGAAGGCAATGCTTAGCCTTATGCAAGTAGAGAGGCAGGGCAGGTCTTAGCCTCAAGCAAGATTCGGGGCAGTGCTTAGTCCCATGCAAGGAGAAGGCAATGCTTAGCCTTATGCAAGTAGAGAGGCAGGGCAGGTCTTAGCCTCAAGCAAGATTCGGGGCAGTGCTTAGTCCCATGCAAGGAGAAGGCAATGCTTAGCCTTATGCAAGTAGAGAGGCAGGGCTTAGCTTCATGCAAGATTCAGGGAAGGGCTTAGTCTCATGCAAATAGAAGGCAGTGTTTAGCCTTATGCTAATGGGAGGCAGGGCTTAGCCTCACGCAGGATCGAGACAAGTCTTAGTCTCATGCAAATGGGAGAGGCAGGGAATACCCTCATGCAAGATTGAGACAAAACTTAGTCTCATGCAAGGTTCAGGACAGTTCTTAGTCCCATGCAAGGAGAAGGAAATGCTTAGCCTTATGCAAGTGGGAGGCAGGGCTTAGCCTCATGAAAGGTTCGGGACAGTGCTTAGTCCCATGCGAGGAGAAGGGCAAGAGTGAAGTATTCTTAACTGACAATGTGTTTTGTGCATAGTGATTGTGTTATTGCAACGGTATTTTTCATGATGATATAGTCCTGCATCCAAAGAAACATTTGTGAGTTTTGCGGGGGAATGTTGGTTCGTTCCTTCGTCTGCTTGACTTTCTCTGTTCTGTCTGAAGATTCTGTCCAAACTATTAGGGTAGCGTTTGCTAAAGCAAAATTTCTTTTTCAAAAGCATGCGTGCATAACTTTCAAAAGACATAGTAGTCTATAGTTTATAAATTAGTTAGATGAACCAGTAACTGCAACATAATCAGAAACATTGCGACTTCCTTTGTTGTAGAATTTTTAGGGTCCTTATCAAAATTCTTCCCCAGTTAAATAGATGAATTTTCTGATCGCTCTGTATGGTGCAGTTGACTGAACTTACTTCAGAATTTTGAGGGTCCTCTTGAAAATTCTGCCCCAGTTTCTGATTGTGGGGGGAATGGAAGTTTTATTGAATTGTGACAGAACCCACAGGGATGCCTACAAATCCCCTCTTAAACGGTAATCAGGTCGAGCGTAGTTTAATTTAAATCATATGAAGTAGCATAAAATGGTTTTACACATAGTATCTTTTGACAGCATCTGAATTGATATGCTTTGGCCAGATTTCTCTGTCCATCTCTGCGAGTACGAGTGCTCCTCCTGTTAATACTCTGTGAACCATGTAAGGACCTTTCCACTTGGGAGAGAATTTCCCTTTGGCTTCATCTTGATGTGGAGAGATCCGTCTCAACACTAGTTGCCCCGGTGTGAACTGTCTTGGCTTGACCCTTTTGTTGAAAGCCCTGGATATTCTATTCTAATAAATCTAGCAGTGACACACTGCATTCATACTCTTTCCGTCTATGAGGGATAATTTCTCATAATGTTCCTTATCCATTTTGCATTGCTGAGTTCGGCTTCTTGTATGATTCTTAAAGAAGGAATTTCTACCTCTGCAGGAATGACAGCTTCGGTACCATAAACCAGCAGATAGGGAGTTGCCCCAGTTGATGTACGGACTGTGGTATGGTATCCCATTAAGGAGAATGGTAATTTCTCGTGCCATTGCTTGTGGTTCTCTACCATTTTCCTTAGTATCTTCTTGATGTTTTTGTTGGCGGCCCTAATTATCTTCTTGGCCAAGACAAAACTATTCATATGTGGGCCACAAGTTTCGGCATGTATCTCCTTGAGCAATTTGGAAGCCTCTTTTGAATCAACACACCTTAACAGTCCTAGATCGGGAGTTCTCATGTACAGGGTTCCTCCGCTTTAGAAGAAGTGACTGGACAATCTCTGAAGGGTGCGTTTCTGAGTATGGTTTGCATGCTCTGGGTATTCTCTTTTTGTCAAATATTCTTTGATGTCGTGGAACCAGGGATTTCCGTATATTTCTTATTTAACATGAGCATAATATGCCGGCTAATTATGGATCCTCACCAGAATGATATCGATGAAATTCTTTTCTGGATGTTGTATCATTGATGACAAGGTGGTCAATGCGTCTGCGAATTCGTTCTGAATTCTGGGGACATGACAGAATTCTATCTTTGTGAACCTCTTCTTCATTTCTTGTACATGATGTAGATATGACAGTATCTTGGAATTCTTGGTAGCCCACTCTCCTTGTACCTGGTGCACAAGCAGATCTGAATCCCCGATCACCAGCAGTTCCTGAATGTTCATATCAACGGCCAGGTTAAGCCCTAATATGCAAGCTTCATATTCCGCCATGTTGTTAGTGCATGGGAATCTGAGATTTGCAGACACTGGATAATGATGACCAGTTTCTGATACCAAGATGGCTCTGATGCCGACTCCCTTGAAATTCGCAGCTCCGTCAAAAAACATTCTCCAACCATCGTAGGCTTCAGCAATGTCTTCTCCTACAAATGATACCTCTTCATCAGGAAAATACTTTTTCAGGGGTTCATATTCTCCTCCCACTGGATTTTCAGCAAGGTGGTCTTGACTGTCTTCTGAGTTACATAGATGATGTTGAACTCACTCAGCAAGATTTTCCACTTGGCCAGCTTCCTAGTAGGCATGGGCTTTTGAAAGATGTATTTCATGGGATCCATTCTTGAAATGAGATATGTAGTATAAGCACCGTAGCTTCTGAGCTATCCAGGCTAGAGCGCAGCAAGTGAGTTCTAGCAGAGAGTATCGTTCTTCATAAGGAGTGAACTTCTTACTCAAGTAGTATATGGCATGTTCCTTTATCCATGTCTCGTCATGCTGCCCTATAACACAATCGAAAGCTCCATATAACACTGCAAGGTAGAGTAGCAGTGGTCTACCCGGCTCCAGTGGGACTAAAACTGGTGGTATAATCAAGTATTCCTTGATTTTGTCAAAAGCCTTTTGACAATCCTCAGTCCAACTGGTTGCTGCTTCCTTCTTCAGCATTTTGAAAATCAGCTCGCATATTACTGTGGATTGTGCTATGAAACGGCTGATGTGGTTGAGGCGTCCCAGGAAACTCATCACATCTTTCTTGCTTTTTGGTGGTGGTAATTCTTGGATGGATTTTACCTTTGATGGGTCCAACTCCCCAACGACTGACGATGAATCCCAACAAATTTTCGGCAGGAACCCCAAATGCACACTTTGCGGGATTTAGTTTCAGGTTATACTTCCGCAACGGGTCAAAGAATTTCCTCAAGTCTGCCATGTGATTTGCGGCCTTCTTGGATTTAATGATGACATCATCCACATATACCTCTATCTCTTTATGTATCATGTCATGTCATGGAAAATGGTTGTCATGACCCTCATGTAGGTGGCTCCAGCATTCTTTAAACCGAATGGAATCATTTTGTAGTAGTACACTCCCCATGGTGTAATGAAGGCTATTTTCTCGGCGTCTTCTTCATCTATCCAGATCTGATGGTAACCTGCGAAGCAATCTACAAAAGACTAGAGTTCATGCTTGGATGTGTATATTTGATAACGGGAAATCATCCATGGGACTTGCTCTTTTTAGATCCCAATAATCAACACAGACTCTAACTTTCCCATCTTTCTTTGGAACCGGTACAATGTTGGCCATCCAAGTTGGGTATTCAACGACTCTGAGGACCTTGGCTTTGATCTTCTTGGTAACTTCTTCCTTGATTTTCGCTCATGTCTGGCTTGAATTTCCTGAGTTTCTGCTTCACTGGCGGACACATTGGATTTGTAGGTAACTTGTGAGCCACTATGGATGTGCTCAACCCTTTCATATCATCGTATGACCATGCAAAGATATCCTCATATTCTTTCAGGAACCGAGTGTATTCTTCTTTCTCTGACGGTGACAAATGGATGCTTATGCGGGTTTCCTTGACGGTTTTGGAGTGTTCCAAGTTGACTATCTTGGTCTCGTCCATGTTGGACTTGGGCTTGTTCTCAAAGTTCTCCACTTCTCTGACAATTTCCTCAGGTATTACATCCTCGTCTTCTATTTCTTCTGAGTCACTGTCCTTCTGTTGCATTGTCTCATTACAAGTGACAGTCGTTGGTTCATCAAGATAAGAAATAGTAATGTTGTAGGGATAAAGATATGAAAGAAAAATAGTAATAATAAAACATCAAGCCATTTAGAATGTCAAACGAAATGATTTCAAATATTTTATTTCGAAACGGAACATTAAAAAATATTATTTAAAACAAAATACCAAAGAGGAAATCATTTTCAAAAGTAAATAATGCTATCAGCCTTGTTACTCTGAGACTCGTTGGGCCCTTCATGGTTTAGCGGTCCAGTTCTTGAGAGATGATCCCTTTTTCACTGTCTCGATAACGAGGTCGTTTTCCTCCTCCTCCTCAACTATTACACAACAATCCATATCATCTTCTTCCAAGAACAAATTCCCCGATGCTGCCAAGGCTTCTTCTTCCTCTGACCCCCATATTGTATCGCCCTGATGGAAGTTCTGATTCAGGTGCGGCACGGGTTTCTCAAAAGGATATTATAGACCACGCCATGGTGACGACCAATTCCGATATTCCTGTCAGGTATAATATATCCGAGCCTGAAGGTTGTGCCATGGCGCTTCAGTTGTACTGGTTTAGAGATACCTTGAAGCTTTTTACCAAGCCCCTTACCAGGTTCATACCATGCCCATGATAGTATGCTCTCTATTTTTCTACTCCACCGTTTATCCTTCTCAATCGCGTTAACACGCTCGATGCAATGGTAGGTTTCTCCACCTAACTTCCTTATGTTAACTACCACCGGAACAGTCTGACTAGTGTAAATGGGGTTGCTCCCATATCCATGGATGATCAGTTATTGATGGTTCCATTAAAATTTTATCGCTTGGTGCAGAGCAGATGTGACAGATCCAATGGCATGTATCGAAGGCCGTCCCAGCAGTAGATTGTAGGAGGCGGATATGTCTAGTACCTGGTTCAACATCGAACCAGGTAGGACCCATTTGCAAGCGTAGGTTGGTTTCTCCAATCGTGGATCTTTGTGACCCATCGAATGCTTTCACATTCATAGATCCTGCTCGTATTTCATGTAGGCCCTTGCCCAACCTCTTCAGCGTTGTCAATGGGAAAATATTGAGGCTGGATCCTACATCTATCAAACTCTGGCAATGAACTTATCTTCATATTTCACTGTGATGTTCAGTGCCCTGTTGTGACTTACCCCTTCAGGTGGAAACTCATCCTCTTGGAAACTGATCTTGTTGCATTCTAGCACTTGCCCCACCATATTGGCCATTTCTCCGCTAGTGATGTTGTTTGGCACATATGCTTCATTCAATACCTTCACAGAGCATTCCTATGTGCCTCAAAATTTTGTAGCAATGACAGGATAGATGTTTGGGTTGGATTCTTGTTCAGATAATCGATGACAAAGTACTCCCTTGCCAGTACCTTCCTCCAGAGGCCATCTGGACCAGTCTCAACAACAGACGGTTTACTGGAAGCTTGCTTACTGACTTCTCCCAAATGTTCAGGTGTATAAACCCTTCCCGTTCTAGTCATTCCTTGTGCAGCACCAGATTATTCCATCTTCGGTCTTCCTTTTCTTCTAGCCTCGACCACATAATCCCAAGGTACAACATTAGAACTGAAGGGTGGTATGGATGTCACCGTTACAGTGAAAGGTGTGGCCACCTCCACCTTAAATGGAGCGGGTGTTGCTGCATGTGGGGTTACTTTTACTTCAAAAGGAACCGATGCGGCTACCTCGACTTCAATTGGTGGTTGCACCTGCACCACAATGGGATTGAGCGTGACTGTAGGTTTCTTAGGATCATCACCTTCTCAATAAGCCCAATTGATCCTCGGGACCCCATTCTTATATCACATAGACCCCTTTACCCCTATGATCTGGGAGCGGATTATTGCGGACATTAGGTGCAGTTTCCTTTACCTGTATGACCTTATTATCAATTAGTGTTTGGATCTTGTCTTTCAAGGTGTGGCACTCATCAATAGTGTGTCCCTTCATATCGGAATGGTACACACATGTCTTGTTTGGATTGACCCATTGAGATGAATTCTCCATTGCCACAACGGGAATATGGGTGACATAACCAGCAGCTTTCAATCTCTCGTAGAACTGGTCGATGGGTTCAGCAATGGTGGTGTATTGTCTCGATGGCTTGCGGTCAAAATTAGGCATGGGTTGTTGGAAGTTTGGATGAGTTAGAGGTGACTGATAATAGGATGGTTGGGAATTATAGGTATGGTAGGTGGTATCAGGTTGGGAATGTCTGGGAGGTGATGGTTGGTATGTGGGTGAAGGTGTTTGGTATACAAATGGAGTTTTTGGGCCTTGGCCAACCATTACAGTTCCCACTTCTTTATTTTTTGATATCCCAATTGATTGTAGTGCTTTATTCGTGGCCTGCAGTGCCTCGAGATTTTTCACCATTCCACTTTTTATACCTTCCTCGATCTTTTCTCCGAGCTTGATGATATCATAGAACTTTTGATTCTCAATTACCATTAATCTTTCGTAATATTGTGGATCCTGAGCCCTGACAAAGAACTTGTTCATATGCTCTTCATCTAATGTCGGACTGACCTTCGCTGCTTTTGACCTCCATCGAGTAGCATACTCGCGAAAAGTCTCAGTGGGCTTCTTCTTGAGATTCTGGATATAGAAGACATCTGGTGCATTTTCCGTATTGAATCTGAATCTATCCATGAAATCCTATGCCATGCTTACCCAATTAGCCCATTTCTTGGGATTTTGACTTATGTACCAAGATAGGGCGTCTCCAGTGAGGCTTCTTATGAAAAGCATCATGCGAATCTTTTCGTCCTTTCCAACCCTTACGAGCTTGTCACAGTAGGTTCTCAAATGTACCTTTGGGTCACCCGCTCCATCGAACATTTTGAACTTAGGAGGTTTGTAACCCTCCGACAGTTCCACATCTGGCTGAATGCAAAAATCCTCATAATTCAAACATTCGATTCCTTTGCCTCCTTCAACACCCTGAACTCAGCTTGTGAGTTTCTTGAGCTTCTCTGCCATGTCCTTCATGAGCAGGTCCTTCTCGGTGGATTCTGGTGTATATGAGATTGGTTAAGTAGAGTGGGGTAAGTTTTCCACGTATATGGGGTTGTTTTGGTGAAGTCCAAGAGTTTGGATATAATGGTGATCATTGGTTGAATTTTGGGGATCGGGAATAGGCTATAGGGTATTCTGAGGAGTGTGGTAAGTGGTTTGCGGATATTGAGTCGGGAGATGCTGATGTTGAGGAGATGTAGGTATAGGTAAAGGATTTTGAGGAGGGGTTGTATATTGGTGGGGTACGGGAGGATTCTACGGGCGTTGGTTGGGTGTATTCTGGGGAGGTACCGGGTTTTGGGTATTTGGATGGTTGATATCTGGTACGTTTAGTGTGAGGGAGAGGTTTTCCAAGTTACGGACCTACTCAAGCTCACCTTGTAGTTCAAGTATTTTCTTTTCAAGCCGCAAAACCAAGTCATTTGTTGCCGGAGTACTCTGACCATCAGAAGTTTCCACATTCTCAGCATATGTGCGGTGTTGTCGCCACTTATATTATCCATCTTAGATTTCCCTTTTCCTTTTGATGCACTTGGAGGAGGAGGTAGAATGCCTCTGGATCTGGTGTGATATGATGATGATTCCAGTATGTGTGAACCAACCTTGGGGAATGGGAATAATCAAAAAGGAAAGAAAAACAAAAGGTAATCAAGTCATTAAGGGTTCCAAAAAGAGTATTTGCAATATTTAAACACATAGTGCGGGAATGTAAATTCGCGTCCTAATTTGGGAGCCTCGTTGAGCCTGAGGTAGGCCTAGCAAAAAGTTGATTTAGAGAACTTCAGTGCCAATAATTGCCTCATTTCATTAATGTAAAATAGATGGATCTAAAACGAAACTAAATAAGATAAGTCACTAATGGCACTTGGCCTTATTAAATTTGAAAAGAAAAAATGAATAAACCTAATCTACTTGGTCCCAGAAGGACCATCTCCAGGCCTGGTTCTCTTGGTTCCATCGATCAGGTTCCCCAGGTCGCGCATGTCCAGCAGCAGGTATGCCATTGCTAGATGTCCTCTTTCGATACCTTCAGCATTCTGGCAGTCTATGACTCTTTTCCCCATCTTCCCTTCCAGCTCCATCATACCCTGCTCCAAATATTCTAACCTTTCATTCGATCTGGTACTCGTTTCCTTCCATTCATTGACTAATTCCATATCAGTCTTATGTTGTTCCAGATTCTCGTCCTTGGACTTGCGAACCCTTTTGTGCAGTCTGTTATACTTCACTTGTGCTTTGGCAACTTCATGTATGGCTTTGTTTCCTCAACCGATCCCTGGCTCGACTATTCCTGCTATGCAGTCCTTCAACCATGATGGGTAAAAGTAACACGTGCCCTGCGTGATATCGGTCTGGTTCGATGGTTTCCCTACAGTAATCTTTAGGTGCCATATATGCTGAGCTTCACATTTGTATGGGAGGTCATCATCCTGGAAATCTGCCCTATAATGACTCATTTTAATGATCCGTGGTATGACTTGCTTCCTGCCTGCTTGTCTCATAACCCTCATGGGAACATAAGGGTATATGCCCCTTAACCTTATCAACACCAAGTGTGGATCATCCCTAGATCTGATGATGAATTCCTCAATAGGGAACCATTCAAACATCCATTGAACCTGATCCTCAGTCAAATTGTCGAAAAACATCACCAATTCTGTAGCACTCTCTGGTTGAGCAAACTTGTCTGGGATATAGTTCATTCTCTTAGGGTGATGGAAAGTTGTATGATCATTCCACGACCTTCATGGAAACTCTTGACGGTATTGACCTCTATGGAGATGCTCTAACAACCAAACCTGTAGCAGCAGATTACAACCCTCGAAGTGTTTGAATCCCTTCTAGCAGTGGTCCAAGGCCCGACATATGTCTGCTATGATCATAGGGACAATGGTATATGTTTGCCCCTCGATCCCTTCCATTAGGGTTTTTTTACCATGGCTAGTCTGGTATGAATTTTGTCGCCTTGCATCGGAAACACTATCATACCCAGGAAGCAGACGATGACCACAAAAACCTTGCGGTGAATACAACCCAAGGAAGTGATAGAGAATTCATCATGGTAGATACGATTGGATTTGCTATGACCATATTGTTCATAGAGATAGTCAAAGGGTATGTAGGATTTCTTCAAGCACTCTAAATCGTCGTTCTTTTTTAGACCCATCATTTTCAAAAAATCCCTAGCGGTACGGTAATCTGGCACCAATAAACCGTGATTGTCCCAAGGCAGTCCAACGAATCCCCCTATTTCTTCCATGAGAGGGGTCATTTCTATGTTTCCAAAAAGAAACACGGATCTTTCTCCGTCCCAGAACATTGTGGCAGCTTCAATCAACATATTATTCGGTTGGATGTCTAATAAAGAAGGCAAATTTCCCAGGACATTTTTCACATGCTTTTTGTCACTTGATGAAAGATCTTCCCACCAATCTAGAAAAAATGGTGGTATGTTACGGACCATGTCGAACCTAGGGACTTCGTGCTTCATTTTCTGCAAAACAAATAAGGTTAGACCATTTCCCCCTCATGATTCGACTACTTATACATCAGTGATTAGCATATTGGCACTTATTTCTCCAAATTAATGCACAGATCGTGGTTGCGTCCGTTGGAATTATGGAAACCCGGTGGACTTTTGGACAAGGCTTTTCTTAAAGGGTTATTATGTGGACAACATATTAACCCTGGCTAGGTTTGACCATGATGCATGTATAATAAATCAGGGTAAGGTTTCTATAGAGGTCTAGATTGGTACCCTCAAGCGGACAACTTGAGGGGGAAAGGCACCGAATCGTCGACTGTAAAGCTGATCGACTAGTTTTACCGCAAATAAGCCTTTCTGAATTCAAAAGGGTGATATATAGGAAGATCGCAAACACTCATCAAGCGTTCCAATGGTATTGATTACACACGAGTGGAATATGATGTTGAGCATGATTTATGCAATGGAAAATAGCATGTTGTCACGTATTTGCACATTAGAAAATGATAAATGTGGTATTTAATAATTGAAAAGGCGTTTTAAAAAAGAAAACAAAGAGACAAGTCAGTTTCTATAGTAAAAAGGAAATCATAAATGCTTCAAAATAGGCAATTAAATTCACATAAAGTGGGAAATAATTTCCGTTGTCAGCGGCCAACTTTACGAGGCCGCGATTCTGTTTTCGCGGACAGCAGAAAAGAAGTTTAGAGAAGTGTCAAATTGATTTTGCGGCCGCGTTCGTTTTTCTCCTGTCAGCAGTGGAGCTTGCGCAGCCGCGCCCAATATTCCACGGTCAGAGGTAAGTGATGTTCAGAGACTGGGTAGTCTAATTCCCAGCCTCTCGCGGATGCGACCCATTTTACGGTGGCCTTTCTGCTGCCGCGCTTGTTTTTTTGCTGACAGCGGTCCACTGTGTTTTAACTTTTGCAACCTTAATCTGCTTTCATCTCATGCTTGATTGAATACGAATCCTAATGAGCTTTCACTGCTTATGTTTGCAGACAATGGTTCGTTCTAGAGGTGTACAAGATAAACAACCCGGAAGGGGAGAGTCCTCACGGGGCCGGGGAAGAGGAAAACAACCTACTGCACCCGTAGCTCCTAGAAGGATAACTGGAAACAAACAAACTATCTGGATGCCCACTCCAGACAGATCGGAAACTAGGGAGTATATCCCTTCTACGGAAATTTTAGAGGGGAAAGCTGGCCAAGCTCAAGAAGAGGCACAATCTCAACCTCGGCGCCTTATAAATGAATCAACTTCTGTGTCCAGCTCTTCGGATAGTTTGGGACTGAGTGACTCTCCACCACCTCCGGCCCCCAGTGCAGCAGCTCCAGCCACCTCACCTGCCCCAGTACAGATCGAAAGTGATGATGATGCTCCGGATGATGGGAGGGGTGGAAACACACAAACAGGGGGATTGGTGAGGTCTCGAACCCCGGTAGTATGGCAAGACCGGTTCGTGAGTGAGAAAGCTTATCACAAATTCATGGAGTGGTGGACTCATAGGTCACTTACATTGGAGAGGGTTTTCATTAAGCGGGACCTTCTATCCCACAACCCAAATGTAAAAAGGCACTTCAACGAGAGAGTGGGGTGGAAGTTCTTCACTAGCAACCTGCCAGAGGCCAATGAGTTCTTGGTCAAAGAGTTCTATGCTAATGTTGCCCACATCAAACAAGGCACATACTTGACCAAAGTCCGCAACAAGAAGATTTTGTTCAATGGAAAAGCTCTCAATGACTATGTTGGGTTAAATGATGAAGATGAAACCCAGTATCTAGAGAAGGTGGATCTGGATGGGTTAGCTCGCCCTTGGCTATCCTAAGTGATTTCTATTACCTGGACTACTCCAGCGTGGCTGACAGTCGCGGTTCCTATCTACAGGAACACTTTGAGTTTCGAGGAAAAGGGATGGGCCACATTTGTATGCAACATGATCAACCCCACCACTCATGACAGTGACATGCCGGTTTCCCGAGCTATTATTGTGGGGGCTATTATGGCGGGGTTCCCGATCACTGTCGGGAATATTATGGCCAAGGTGATTAATAGGGCAGTCAGAAAGGGTGAGCACTCATATCCCTTCCTAAACTTCCTTACTATGTACTTCTAGGACCAAGGGGTAGAGGGAAGGGACTGTGACACCATGGTGAAGCCAAAGAGGCCATTTTCCTGGTACAACCTGCAGGGTCCGAACAACCCCAAGTCCAAGAGCAAAGCCACCACTTCCACTGGCTAGTCTGAAGAGCCTGGGGTGGTGGCCACTAGTTCAGAGCTATCTACTGCTGAGGGTCTTCTGCTGCCATGCCACATCCTCCTTCAGACGATCTACCTTCATTCCTACCACAATGCCTTCTTCTTCAGCATACCCTCAGTCTTCTCCTAGGGTAAACCAGACATTGGCATGCATCAACAATTGGCTACAGGTAGCTACTTCAAAGCTATCTGCTATATCCAGTGTCGTAGCAGCCCAGGCATCCCCAGCCCAGATCCAGTTGCCTCCATAATTGGAGGAAACTTTGAAGAGTCTAGTTGATAATCAGAAGAAAATTATGGAGTCCATGGGCACCCATGAGAAGGAAATCAAGTCCTGGGCAAACAGGTAAAGAAGATGCGGAAGAGACAGGATGATCTGAAGAAGGAAGTGGTTAAGCTCACTACAGCTGGTGATATCCCTCTAGATCTCATCATGGGAGAGCCTTCCCCTGCATCTCAGACAACGCGACCATCGTAGATTCCAGAGCAAGAGGCCATCATGGAGCCTGTGAAGAGGGTGGTGATCCCCCAGACTGAGGATTTGGAGATCCAGCTAGAGGACCCCGAGGGAGATGCATCAGCCCAGCCACAGGACCCAGCCATTGAGCCAGCCTGTGACCCAGCTCCTATGCAGACAGAGGCATCTTAGGGAGTTTTCTTCTACTCTCTACCCTTCCCTATTCTATTTTTTCTTTTAGCATTGAGGTCAATGCTAGTTTTTGATTGGGGGTGGCCTTATTTGGTGATTTGGATGATTGGATGATTTTGGTATGTCATAACCCTGAGACTACTTTTCGTTTTATTTTGTTTACTTCTCATACTTTTTTATATTTGGTATGTATATAAAGTTACTTTTCCATGTATATATTCATTCCCCTCTTATGTATATTCGTTTCAATCCCCTATTGTACATATTCATTTTGCTTCTTTTATAATTTTCGTTAATAGTTTAGCTTCTTATTTCCTTTAGTAGCTTCTTTTTGAATTTATAGCTTCTTTTTACTTTTCCGTGATCAATAAGCCTTGGTTTTCTTAATGCTACGGTTCTTTCCAAGGGTGGAATCTATGTGAACCGGGTGGCTCTTCCCTACGATAGATGGCGTGACGACCTTATTAAGGGATTGAGTTTGTTTTTCTTTTTGTTTTTGTTTTTTTCTTGTATGGTAGTAATGAATAAATGTGACTCAAGTAAGCTTCACTTGGCACCAGCATATTTACCTTTGACCTCATGGTTAGAGACAAGTTGTAGACGAGACTAGCTTTAGTTGTGACCCTTAAGATCTTGAGTTGTCTAAAACTGCCATCAAGTGGTGTCTGTAGCCATATGTGAGTTTTCAATCTAAGCTAAGGTTTTTGTGGTCCCTCAACTCTATTCTCTTTAACAATCCTGCGGCTTGAGAGGTGAGGTTTTGAATTGCAAGTCCAAGTGTCGTGCCAACAAGTCTAGAGCTTGCCCCGAATGTTTTTCTAGGAGAAATTCTAAGTGTAGCTCGACTTGAGAAGTGATTATAGGCTCTCCTTAGTCCCATTTTAATTTGAAACTTCCACAGCCTACCATTATAATACCCTTAGTCAACCCCTTTGATCCTAAGCCTTTTCGTTCAATAACCGCATTAATTTCCTTCATCCGTTCTATAATGACCCTCTCCTGGAACCCAATCTTTCCTTAGCATTCATGATGAACAATAGTCAAAAATATAAGTTTAGGGGAGAGACAAGGAAGTTCAAAGTGATGAAAGGTTCAAAGAACAAAAAGAATTTATGAAAAGTAAAGGCAAAAAAAAGGATGAAAAGTCAAAAAGAAACATGTCAAAAGAAAAGTAAAGGTTGAAAAGATTCAAGAAAACAATATCGAAAGGCTTGGAATGATGAGAAAAGGAGAAAAATGAACGTCAATTAGAAGAAAGAGCGACAATGTGTCTCTCTAGTTCCCCCAAGGAAGAATAAAATGACTCAAAGAGTCAAGAAAAAACATGAGCCGAATTGTGAAATGGAGTGCTTAAGGAAAGATGGTATGTTGGTTGATTTCCCAATGCACACGCAAGTGTACGTGGTCGACAAGTAATATAGGATT
>ML342835.1:0-21750 GCA_005239505.1 Nicotiana paniculata
ACCACTTATAAAGACGCAATCCAAAGTTCAGAAGAAGATAAGTGGAGGATTGCCATGAATGAAAAAATGCAGTCCCTTCATCAGAATCACACATGGAAATTGGCCAATCTCCCGGAGGGAAAGAAAGCAATTGTGTGCAAGTGGGTATTTGCAAAGAAAGAATGATTTCCTAACCAAGAATATGTTCGCTACAAAGAAAGATTGGTGGCCAAAGGGTACACTCAAAAGGAGGGAATTGATTACAATGAGGTATTTTCTCCAGTCGTGAAACACTCCTCCATTAGAGTTTTGTTGGCTTTGGTAGCACAGTTGAATTTGGAACTAGTTCANACTCAGCCAGAAGGATTCAAAGTTGCTGGAAAGGAAAATATAATGTGCAAACTTGAAAAATCGTTGTACTAATTGAAATAATCTTCTAGACAATGGTACAAACGATTTGACAAGTTTATGTTGCGGCAGAAGTACAGAAGAAGCAAGTACGATCATTGTGTGTATTTGCGCAAGCTTGAAGACGGATTTTTCATATATCTTCTCATATACGTTGATGATATGTTAATAGCTTCTAAAAGTCAAGAGGAAATTGAGAAGTTGAAGATTCAACTAAGAAAGGAGTTTGAGATGAAGGATTTGGGTGAGGCGAAGAAAATTCTTGGCATGGGGATAAAAAGAGATAGACATTTAAAGAAACTTTATCTATCTCAGAAAGAATACTTGAGGAGAGTAATCGATCGATTTGGCATGAATAACAACACNTTTCTATGTCGCCGAAGAATGAAGCTGAGCGAGAGTATATGTCAAGAGTGCCATATGAAAATGCCGTTGGTAGCTTGATGTATGCAATGGTTTGCACAAGACCTGATATTTCACATGCTATAGGAGTTGTGAGCAGGTATATGCATGATCCAGGAAAGGAGCATTGGCAAGCTGTGAAATGGATTCTACGGTACATTTGTAATACTTTAGATGTTGGATTGATTTTTGAGCAGGAAGGTCAATANTTGCACAAGACCTGATATTTCACATGCTATAAGAGTTATGAGCAGGTATATGCATGATCCAGGAAAAGAGCATTAGCAAGCTGTGAAATGGATCCTACGGTACATTTGTAATACTTTAGATGTTGGTTTAATTTTTGAGCAGGAAGGTCAATATCTGGTTGGATATTGTGATTCAGATTATGCGGGTGATTTGGACAAGCGTAGATCAACTACTAGTTATGTTTTCACTTCTGCAAATGCACCAGTTAGTTGGAAGTCTACTTTACAGTCAACAGTTGCTTTGTCTACTACTGAGGCAGAGTACATGGCAATTACGGAGGCTGTAAAGGAGGCAATTTGGCTTCAAGGGTTGCTTAGAGAGCTTGGTATTGGTCAAGAAAGCATCACACTATTTTGTGATAGTCAGAGTGCTATCCAATTAGCAAAGAACCAAGTTTACCATGCAAGGACGAAGCACATTTATGTTCGATATCACTTTATACGAGATATTATAGAAGAAAGTGGAGTCATGATACAGAAAATTCAGACTACAGACAACCCTGCCGATATGATAACAAAAGTTGTGACTGCGATCAAGTTTCAACATTGTTTGAACTTGATCAACATTGTTGAACCTTGAAGATTGAAGTTGAAGACACAATCAAAATCTATCAATGAGAGAAAATTGAAAAGGTGGAATCTTGCCAAGGTGGAGATTTATTGAATTTGATAGCAAGAATAATTGAACTAGTGTGAACATTTGAAACCTCCTTTTTGGAAGAAATTGGTAAATACATTTTCATGCATTTACATTGCATGATCACACTTAATATGATGTCATGCATGACACTATTAAGGCAATTTCCCTTCTATAAATAGCAAGGGTTTTGTTCATTTTAAAACATCTCTCACTTGCCTTCTTATCTCCTAAAGGCATTTGAATATTCTTTCTCTCTTGTAGTATTTCACTTGCATTTTTGGAGTGAAATAAAGTTTGAGTTGATTGTGTCCGAGGACTAGGCAAAAATCAAATTTTGCTGAACCTCGTTAATTTCTAGTGTTCCTTTTATTATTGTCTCATTTACTATTTATTAGCTACCTTTAGATATAGTAGTTGTGTTTTAATCACTCTCTATATATTTGGCTTCCGCAACAAAAAAAAACATTCCTCACAACCGCATGAAGCATATAGCTGTTGACTTCCACTATGTTCGCCAACAGGTTAATGATAAGCGCCTTATCTTCAAGCACATTCCTAGTTCTGACCAGTTGGCTGATACTCTCACCAAACCGCTTCCAAAAAACTCCTTCCGTCGCCATTTGTCCAAGTTAGGTGTTGTTACACACCATCTAGCTTGAGGGGGGTGTATTAGAAGTTACTGTTACTGCTTTGCAACATTATTGCATTTACTGTATCTACTTTGTTTTACTGCATAGGTTGTTATTTTGTTTCTACCATTTGAGGAGTTTGTTATTTTATTCTCTTTGTTTTCTGGTTTGTTACCACCGTAGAAGGAGCTTTCCCACATGGACTCTGTTACTTATTTGTGTATATAATCAGCTCATCATCATTTAATAAAATAATCTTTTTGTTCATCTTGCTCTTATAGGAGATCCCATTAATCTAGGCGCTATATGGGGGATGACATCACAAACCTTTTCCCATCCTATTTCTGCTTCAATAATCAGATAGGAATAAGCTAAGTTTAAGTATCTTGAATTCTACAAAACGGGGCGATTTTATATTAACATAGATCCAGATGGCATAATATTCCTTGGCCACTGGATGGAAAAAGAGTGCCTGGATTTGACCGAATGGAAGATCAAAGGTAACCAGTTCTTGTGTTAGGATATAATAGGAATAATCTTCTATAAAAAAGAGCAAACCATGGTAGGAAAAGAGAAGGTCAGGCACGTCATAAAATGATCGGCCGATAGCGTTGAACTCACTGAAATTTGTTTACTACTACTATTTCTCTTCTTCTCGAGAAATAGGAGTTTCATTTCATAGCCGTTACTCCGCCACGTTGGGTCTTTCTGCTGGAGAATGATAGTGGAAACAGCACCAAGATTCAGATACATGTCGTTGAAATATGGGGTTGAAATTAAAGAATTCCAGTGCCTGCAGACTTGTCGGCAACGGAGGAAGTCTTCTGCTGGGAGTTTACTCAGAATATCAATCAGTAGATCATCCGGAATATGTTTACTGTGCTCTCTTGGTTTACGACATAACCAAAACCAGACCATTATTAGGCCACAAATTCTAAGCAATATTCAGATCAGATATCTTAGGAGAAAGAAAGAGCAAGGGCTACAAAAGAGGCTGTAAGCAAATACTTAGTAGTGATCCAGGAATGATAATAAGTAGGAAAGGATACTATTGCTTCCAGAATACAAATAACAGGAGGACTTTTGTTCTGTTTTCTTGTTCGAAACCTACCAGCCCTCAACTCCAGACCTAGTAGTAGGGTAACTTCAACATAATATGTTGTAACTTCACCGCACGGAAAGTTCCATGTTGGATTATAGAGTTCCTCCATATAAACTTCTCGCATATTATGTTGGAACTCTAGCGCAATAAAGTTTCAGCACATTATGTTGGAAGTTCATATGTAAAAAAATTGAAATTCCAACATATTATACTGGAATATTTCCGGATTTTTAAGGATATTTTTGTTCGAATTTTATCTTTACACGAAAAAATGACTAAATTTCGATTACTTTTGAAATTAAAATTATTTTTCAATTACCAACCGTAAATTTAGCTAATTTTGTTTTTCCAGGGGATGATGAAAAAAAAGGATAAAATATCTAACCCGCTAATTTTACGCCCCCATAGCTAATTTGGAACTTGGACGGGTCAAAAGACTATTTGACTGAGAATGAGAAGAAGAGAAACAGCTATTTCGACTAGCTTTTTCTTTTTACCCATTCTTAAATTAATAATAATTTTTTTTTGGAGTAGTAACTTAAATTATACTCTTGTCAGTCCTACGCAAAATCTAGTCTCCTGTTTGCAAAATGTTGTTCAACGAAGTTTCTTGGGAAAAAACACTAAATCAAAAAAAATAACGACCATATATGAATTGAAATATTTTATGACGTCAGCTTAAGGAAAAAGAAAAACATTATTACAAATCCATAAAGTTGTCATTTTCTGACAACTGCCTTCACTTTTTTATTCAATCAGATCGCGAAAGATGGAAATAGATGGCTCCTTAATTAAGAAAATATTCCTGCCTGTAATGTAATGTTGTTTTGTTCCTTCCCTTTGAGTCAATAATTGTTTCATGTAGCTGGCTAGAGCTTTGTTGAATTGGGTATGGAGCAAGGTATACCCTCGTTGCCTTCTATTTCTAAATGTTCATATCATATATTCTTGAGTTTCAGAGCAAAAGACACTGGCAAGACTTTCACTGATCATCTCCACAGAAATTTGGTGCGAGCTGGGTTTCATGTATTCAAATGTGATGACGATGATTATGACGGTGAAAAGGAGGACTTGAAGTCAAAATTGCAAAAGGGAATAGAGCAATCGAAGATGTCAGTGATTGTATTGTCCCAAAACTACGCATCATCGGAAAAGTGTCTTGATTTGGTTGTCATGATTTTGGAGCAAAAGAGGAATTTTGGGCACATAGTTTTGCCTGTCTTCTTTCACGTGGATCCTTCTGATGTTAGGAAGCTAAACGGAAGTTTTGGTCAGCCCTTTTCTGTAAATGGTGAGAGTCAAAAGTTAAGAGATTGGAGAAATGCTCTCAAACAAGTTGCAGATTTGGGAGGGATGCCCTTGCAAAACCAAGCTGATGGATAACTATTTCCCCTCATTTTTATTTTATTTTTGTTACAAATAATTATCTTTCAGTTTCCATTACATGCCTCTTGAAAGTGGTCAAGATTATATCGTTTGTACTAAAGTCAGTAATTTTATCAAAATTAACCAAGAAAAGTAGAACATATAAAGTTCATTAGTTGTTTTTTTAGATATTCTTAATTTTAATTTGGACTTTTTTTGGTGTATTCTGTCTGATTCGCGGTAAATACTTACCTGCACTGGGCTTCAAACAGACATTAATTAATCATGGTTAAGTGATAGAAGTGAATGTGCAAACACATGTTATGTTTCTATTTATTTAGTGTAAACGCTCGGTGCGCAGGGGCGGAGCCAATGAAGAAGTTACGGGTCCATCTGAACCCAAGAGTTTCGGCTTAGGCTCTGTATAAGTATGTGTTAATTTGACTAAATAAGTGTAAAAAATAGAGTTTGAACCCAGTTAATTAGACAGGATGCGGTAAAGTTCCGAATTTGAACCATAAAGTTCAAATCTTGAATCCGCCTCTGCCGGGACGGGTAAGTTTTTGTACTGTTTTAGTAAGGGTGGCAATCTTGGAGCATATGATCTATACTCTCCAACTTGAGAATCAATGTTAGAATGAAATTTATTATATACATCTAGGTTAAATATGTTAATTATAACATAGAAAATCCTTAATGATTGTGATAATTAGGCATCTAGGTAATTAGGGAAATCTCCTTATTTCATGCGCTTAAATACTTCTTTATCATGATCTCTTTAATGTTTTTTACCACCAGTTCAGTAAAAGTTTCCTTTTTTTCTCACGTTTCATTATGTTGATCAGAGGACTTGTCAAAAAAGGAAAAAGTTGACCAATAGCTAAAATATTTTTGTAGAATTCATGGCTGGTGGCATCAGTATGTTGTTGAAATACAGAAGTTCTATATCCTTCTACTTCCCCTTCAAATGAATAGATTATGAAGTCTTTAGGTCTTTGTAATCCTGAAGATTGTAAAATTCTTCTTCTGTATGTATTTGAGTATTTATCTTTTTTCAATTTTATAGAGTACTTCTCTATAACATATTTCTGTTTCTTATCACCCTATGTTTTTTCGCTCTTCAATTCAGATTTTAATGGCCTTCAGATTTAATCTGAACTTGTAGACATGAGGCAAGGTTCATTGAGAATATTGTTGAAGTGATTGCAAGCAAGCTACGTCCCAGAGCCTTAAACAATGCTCCTTACCTCATTGAAATCAGTTATCGGGCTGAAGATATTATGTTGTGGTTACAAGATAGATCAACTAATGTAGGGCTATATGTGATCTGTGGGATTGGTGGAATTGGGAAGACAACCCTTGCCAAATTTGCCTATAACTCAAGTGCAAGATCATTTGAAGGAAGCAGCTTTCTTGCAAACATCAGTGAAACTGCAAAACAATGTAATGGCTTAGTTCGTTTGCAGAAGCAAGTTTTATATGATATTGTTGGAAAAAAGGAGAGGATATCCAGTGCTAATGAAGGAATTATGATGGTTGAAGATGCCCTACGCTATAAACAAATTCTTCTTGTTCTTGATGGTATTGATGAAGTTGACCAGATAAATATGATTTTAGGAATGAGAGATTGGCTTAATCCTGCTAGTAAAATCATTATAACAACAAGGCATGAGTCATTGCTAAAGCCTTCTGTACCTCACAAGGTGCTTAAAGTAGAAGCCTTGAATAAAATGGATTCCCTGAAGCTGTTCAGCTGGCATGCCTTCGGAGAAGACCACCCGTTGGAAGGTTATCTCGAGCTCTCAAAACGGGTGGTTCTTCAATGTGCAGGACTTCCTTTAGCTCATCATGTTTTAGGTTCAGCTCTGTCCGGTAGAAGACCAGAAATATGGGGAAGTGCATTAGAAAAGCTGGAAACAATCCCTGATGGTCATGTCATTGAAAAGCTTAAAGTGAGTTTTTACTCTCTAGAAGATGACCATGACAAAAATATATTCCTTCATATAGCTCTTTTCTTTCTTGGGATGGATAGAGACGACTCCATCAGAATACTGAATGGATATGGTTTTCACACAATAATTGGAATGCAAAACCTCATTGATAGAAGTCTTTTGACAATCAACGACTTAAATAAGTTGGAGATGCATCAGTTGCTTCGAGACCTTGGGAGAGATATCATTCGTAGGGAATCGCAGGATCCTGGAAAACGCAGTAGGCTTTGGAATAACAAGGATTCTTTCAGAGTGTTAAACGATAAGACTGTAAGACATTTAGTATGTGTGTTCTGCCCGTCATTGTCCTTCTTTGCTGTGCCATACCCTCACAATTTATTTTTTTCTTTCCAAATTTCCTGATAGGGCACTGAAAGGATTAAAGGGATCAGCCTTGACATGCCTATGTTGATGGAAGATAAATCAGCCAAAAGATTTTTCAATGGCTCGAAAAGCCGCTGCCTAAAAGATCATGTAGAGAACTGTGCAGATCATAATGTTCCGCTGCAACAGCCCTCCTCTGGCTTTTATTCATGGCCTTCGATAGACACTTCATCAAGAAACTCAAACTACAGCATAGGAACTGATGCATTTACAATAATGCGAAACCTAAGGATGCTCAAACTAAATGATGTGAACCTCAATGGATGCTACAAAGAATTTCCCAAGAGATTAAAATGGCTGTCTTGGCGTAAATACCCTTTAAAATCCGTACCTGGTGATCTTTCCTGGGAAAGCCTTGTTTGTATTGACATGCGGTACAGCAATTTGCAACAAACATGGAGTGAAACCGAGGTATAAATCATCTTTTCTTTTCCTTTTTTTTTCTCTTTCAGTAGTTTTCTTGGCTTAATGAAGATAGTAAATTCAGAAAAAGAAATTAATTCAATGCTTTTCTTCAATCAGTTTTTGAGATTTCTCAGGATTCTCAACCTTAGTCATTCTTGGGAACTTACCAGAACACCTAGCTTCGCTGGAATGCCCCGACTTGAGAAACTAATTCTTAAAGATTGTATTAAACTGGTTGATATTGATGAAACTATCGGTTGCCTCCAAGAAATTATCCTACTGAATCTGAAAGACTGCAAAAGCATCAGAAAGCTGCCAAAAAATATTGGTAAACTTAAAACTCTTAAGACACTTGATATATCCTTTTGCTCAAGCCTGGAGTGGCTGCCAATGGAGCTTAACATGATAGGTTCTTTGAAAGTTCTAAGAGCTGATGGGATTGGTTTAAACCAAATACTCTGTACCACGAACGAGTGGAAATCATTACAAGCATTATTTTCATCTTGGATATCAAAACCAAGAAACTCTCCTGAAATGTCGTGGGCCTTTTTACCAAACTCTTTGGTGAGCTTGAGTCTTGTGAATTGCAGGCTGTCTGATGAATCTTTTCCCCAGAAGTTTAGAAATCTTCCACTGCTCCAAGAACTGGATCTAAGTGAACATTCAATTAGTTGCCTCCCGGAGTGGGTCAAGAGTCTCCCTCAGCTGCAAAGCTTCAGTGTCAAGTCCTGTAAGATGCTCAAATCACTTACTGAGATGCCAATTAGCATTTCAGAACTGTCCATAGGTAGTTGCTTGTCCTTGGAGATGATGACATACCAATCATTGCTATCGAAATATCCAGTCCTGCGTCACGATTACAATTGTGACAGTCTAGTCATGATGCAGGGGGACTTTAAGTTAGAAGCTCTAGAAAATGCTGACCTGCAGATGCTTAAATGTTTTGGTCTGAATGTTGAAACTATAGAAAATGCTATGTTGAAAATGGACCTCTTTTCGAGTTACAAGATGAGAATGCTTCCGTTGCAGGTTCTTGTCTCACGCTCTCCCTATGATTACCCCATCTATGTTTACAGTTGATCCTTAACCGTTGATTTCTGTGACTGGAACAGGGCTTATACGAGCAAGGAATCTTTAGTACATTTCTTCCAGGAAACAAAGTACCTAGCTGGTTCACAAAGTTAAAAGATGTGAATTCAGTAAGTTTTACCATATCTCAACCTCTCAACAATATCCAAGGCCTATCCATAGCCATTGTGTATACAAGTTATGAAAGTCAAGATGACGAGTTCTCAAGAGCTTACTGGCATAAACACCAGAATATCGTACACAATAGGACTAAAGATCTAAAGTGGATCCACACTCCAAGAGTTTTCGGCGTCCCAGAAGGTAATGAAGAAATAACATGGTTAAGTCACTGGAAATTTGGAGACCTGCTAGAGGATAGAGATGATATTTCTATTTTAGTGAGGCTGAATAGTCTGAAGGTAAAGGAACTTGGCATCGGCCTTGTTTATAACGAGCAAGAGCAGAGTGACCCATCAAACTGCAACGATGCAAGCCAAGTTCCCAACAACAATAAACCCAGTGTAATCTCACAAGTGGGGTCCGAGGAGGGTCGTGTGTACGCAACCTTACCCCTACCTTGTGAAGGTAGAGATGCAAGCCAAGTTCCCATCTTTTCTAATGATAACGTGCCTGGAGATGTATCACAGCGTGGTAAAGTGTTTAAAATAGGGATGTGATATACTTGATTCGTTATGGTAATTGGTAAGATATTGACATGACAAAAACCAATAGTATTTCTTTTTTTTTTTGGTTTCCCACCCGGTGTCCGGTACCCACATTGGAGCCCGACTATATCCGGATTCGCGCCGCGTAGGGTCCCATTCGGGGGGGAGCGCTCCCTACCAAGGATTTTTCCACACCCAGGGCTCGAACCCGAGACCTCTGGTTAAGGTAAAGCAGTCATATCCACTGCATCACACCTTTTGGTGGTAAAACCAATAGTATGTTGAATTGTATATTATGTTGAGATTATGCTGGGTGAAAGTTGAGTGCACCCCTAGAGAATGTTGATATTAATTTTAGAAATACATTAGCCATTCTTTAATTAACATAGGAGCGTAAATGCTTGGTTTTAAAATAGGGAGAATGTCACAGTTACTCATAAAAATAAAATTATTTACCCTTGTCTATCCATTTATTTTTCTACCCATCAAACTAATTATAGTTCCTAGTCATAGTAATTTTTGTGGGGAATTTTTTCTTTATTCTCCGGTTCTTTTTTATTTCTATGCTTCTTTTCTTTTCTTTTTTCTTTTTTCTTTTTTTCTTTCTTTTCTCCTTTTCTTTTTCTCGTTTTCTTCTTATTTTTTTCTTTTTTCTTTTTCTAATTTCATTTAACTTCTTTTTTTGATATTCTTTTTCTTTTCATAATCTAATTTCATTTACTGTTTTCACTATTTTTATTATTCTTTTTTTATACTATTAGTAAAGAAAAATCAAATTGTGTACCAATTAAATGTAGCTAATACAACCAAAAAATATTAACTAACATATGATACCAGTATAGTATATAGCTATACCAACAGGGTATACAGTTGTATGCAAAGAGTTAAATTTTTTCTAATTCAATTATTAAACTTAAATAATATCAGTTGTCAATAAAAATATCAAAAAATTCGAAAATGATCTAATAGTAAAAGTATACCGTTACATTATATAACATACTATAATTTTTTACTTTTTTATTTTGCATTTTCAATTTTCGCTCACGCTGGGTAAAAGCTTATTCCAAATTAAGAGGAAAAAGGCAAGTGAATTTACGGGTAATAAGTATACTATTATGGTAACAGCATACTGTTACGGTATATTGCATATTATTGCCGTATACTATAATAATATATTGTATACTATAAGTGTATACTGTTGCAGTATAACTATATACTCCTATAGTATATTGTATATTGTAGCGGTATACCGTTAGGTAACTGTGTTCTTCTTCGATTATTACAATATACCCTTGCAGTATATTGTAAATTATACCATTATATTGTTGCAGTATAGCTATATACTCCTACAACATATTGTATACAATAGCGGTATACTATTGGGTAGTTGTGTTCTTCTTCGATTTTCAGCTGAAAATTTCGATCTCTATCACCTCAAATCAACTCCAAATGTTATCAAAATTCAGTATGAACTTCCAGAAGGTACTATAAGCAATATTTAACAGCACTCACTTTGAATCAAACAAGAAATCTTCAAAATAAAAATTTTAAACTCCTCACCAAATCCTACGTGTAAGCCATGTCATGCGTGAGAGTCGAACACTCCTCGTGTGTTTATTGCTGACGCACATACTATCAAAAGTCTAGTACCCACTACGCGCCTTACTTTTCTCTCTCTCTATATATATATATGCCCTCCACCGTCATGAAAATCCATATCAAAGCTTCAATCAATAACTGTACTCTTTTTTATTCATTTAAAAACCATATCAAAATACTCAAAATTTTGAATAATTTCTGTAAAAGGAAGACGATGCCGAGAAAAGGAATAAGCTAATACGTGGGCGGGTAAATAGTTTGGGCCGCATGGGTATGAGAAATAAATAATTTGGGCCTGGGCATTAAAGGATAAATAGTTTGGAATTTATGGATAAAAAGTGAGATTTTCTCTTTAAAATACAAGAATTGTAATTGCAGCTTATAGGGCTTTAGAGTAATTTAATCTTCTTTAACAAATTACATTTAAAGACAAAACTTAATTAATTTAACAAACGGGTACACATTATAGAATTAAAAAACTGACTTTAATAATTTAAGCGGATTATAGTATAAGCACACTAACATATTAATGATTATTTTTGAAATTCAAATAAAATAGAGACTGGAACAGAGGCTTCAACGGACTAAAATATTGTGGCAGAGATATGTACCACCATTTTCAATTTTTTGGATATTGGATTTGGTACTTTGAATTTTTGGATATCTGAAATTCTTATACTTTATATTAAGTCCATTATTCATATGTCGATAATAATAAGTTATATACTCTACCCATTAGATATTATCATATATTCAATATTAATACAAAGTTACTGTGAAATACTTTCTATTTGGACATAGTTTTAATATTTCTACTTCTTATCGGCGTATTAATGTCTCTAATTTTTTTTATAATAATTTCATTACTTGAATACTTCATTTGGATGATTGCAGTGAAAACGAGGAATTTTTCAGGCAATTTAGCATGAGTAATTCATTTGAATATTCATTTTCGTAAAAAGAAAGAAACATCTCAACTTATAAGCTCATAATATTTTTAGCGATGACATGTATCTTGTTTTTTGGACTGATAAAGATTAATTTAGGAGCAAGTTTTAGAGATCACGAGCTATTCATATCTTAATTTCTTTAACGAATGTCAATAAGTATATTAAGCACTAATTTGCAAAATCTTGTATCTTGCCCCAACCCAGACTGTATTTTTTTTTTTCCTGAATAATAAAAGGCAAAAACAATATCCGGGAGAAAAAAAAATGGGAGATATTGAACATGTGAAAGCTTTTTTTCTTTATGTGAAAGCTATTGAAAAATCAGAAACTTGATTTCATTATGCTTCCATAATTTAATATACCCGACTCCTATACTTTGTTATTTAATATTTACACTTGAAGACTTTTCCTTGTCTCCCGCTGAAGTGACACTACAAATAATTAGATTCCCTCGGCTGAATACATTTTTACAGTATCTTAAGAAATACTAAATTTTTATAACAAAAAGAGAAAGACAACATTTGTTTTCTTATGAATTTGATACACACCATTATGAGAAGTACTGATGTTCAGTGTGCTAGTGCAACTGATTGATGCAACTTGAGAGTAGTGATGTTCAGTGTTCTAGTGCAGCCCCACTAAAATCAATCAAGAATTTTGCTAATATAATACTCCCCGGGTCGACAATAAGTGATTTTTTTACTTTTTTTTATGATCCAAAATAAGTAATTTTTACAGATTTTAAAAATAAATTAATTATTTTTTTTCTACATTGCCTTTAAAGTAAATAATGTTGAAATATGCATTAGGAATATTTATGTGAAGACATAGTAAAACTTAATATGATCAATTTTAAAAGTACAAGAGAGGAGGGGTGAATTAAAAATAGTCGACTAAGGATGATTTTAGTCGACTAGGTTTCGTGCAAAATGTAAATAACAGTAAACAGAAAAAGAGAATAACACACAACAGTTTTATACTGGTTCGGTACCGATGTGGTACTTACATCCAATTTCCCTTGGGTCACAAGAGTTTCCTTTAAATCTTGAGAGTAATTACAACAAGGATGGTTTTGATTCGTTCACCACCAACGAAGTATAGCAACAATGTATCTTGATTAATGACACAACTCTCTTTTACATTTTAACTCTTCCTATCTTTTGTGACACTGATAAAGTGAGGAATACAGTGTTTAGGCTAAGAAGTATAGAGATTTAGAAGACAATATTTGTAGTTGCGCAAGCCTTCCATTTGATCTGAGCAGACTTCTTATAGGAGAGTTGAGAGCCGCTGAACTTTGACTAAGATAGAGGTACACGATCTTCAAAAGGATTTGACCCAAGGAGTGCCTCTCAAATCCTGCTCTTGGGAAGGGCCGGATTCGTTCATGACTTTCCTTGTCACGACCTTACATTAAGGAGAGATTCGAGCCTTCGACTGAGCTAATTGAAGATACATGATATTTTGGCCTTTACTGGATATAGCTCCTTGATTTCCTTCGATTGAGGCTGAAAAGATATGATAGATTTAGTTTCCTTTTTCTTGTCCATTAGTTCAGCATCATAGCTTGATATAGCATAAATTCTTTGGTTTCTTCTTTTCGACGGCTTCTTGATAGTTTTCTTTGCTTTTGTTGATACCTTGATTTCTTCAAAACAATGTAAGTAAATTGTCATCATTGAAACTTAGATTTTGACTTAACAATCTCCCTCTTTTTGATGATGACAATCAAGAGAGAGTAAACACATCATAAGATGAGTGTAAATAGAAGTAAGCATGTAGACTTCCCTTTTATTCCACTTTCTACGTTGCTCCCCCTGAGTTGTTGTTGTCTCCCCTGAGTGGATGGTTTACTTCTCTACTGTTTTTCGCCTTTGACATCAATCAAAAAGGGAAACAAAACAATCAAGACGAGTAATATAGGAAGTAATATACATAATAACTAGCGAGGTACTGCAACAAAAGTAATGCCTTCAGCAGAGGCATAGTTCATACAAACCCAAACAAAAATATGATTGTTAAAACCAGCAGCAAGCAAGCAAGAAAAAAAATAAAAAGAAAGGAAAATATTGTTTTTAACATCATCACACAAATACACATTAGCGTCTTCCCAAGAAGTACTTGAGAGTGCTGATCACTTTGGTGCAGAAGGAGTCATAGGAATTTCCAACATCTTTGACAAGTTTATCCATATTTTCACTCATGGAATTGAATGCCCTGGTTGTCTCCGTGTAGCTCCAATATCCATTCTAAGCTTAGCCACATCTGTACATGTCTCTTTAGTGACTTCCCTGATCTTGTCTACATGTTCCTTCATCTCAACCAGTAGCAGTTTTACCCCATCTAAATATTGCTGAATCTGCTGAAGATTTTGATAGACAATCGACTGAGATGCATGTTGTTCAGTTTGAACTTCAACAAGCATTGGTACACTTTCAACTTTGGCGCGCTTAACCCATCCATCATCACCCAAAGTGTACCCTACCATTGAGAAAATTGTCTTATCATAAGTGTTGGTAATGTGCTTAAGTGTAAAGGGTGCCAAGTCTACCTTCATAACTTCGAGAATGTGTGAAATAAGGAGACCATATGGTAAACAAGCAGCAGAGGTAGATTTGTCCCGAATAATTTCAAGCATGCATTGGCGAATCCACACAAACCAATCCATTATTTTATTATTAACAAGACAATAAAGGACAAAAACATCTCTAGTGGATAAAGTGGTAAGGGACTCAGTTTTGGGAGTAAAGTAGTAGCAATCATGTGGGCCAAGACACGGTGTTCAAACTTCATATTCTTGGGACCAATATCAGGATGGTTATCAGACAAAAAGGCTTTTGCTTCTTCAAAAGATATTTCAAAACCTTTTGGCCAAGAATTTTGCACAAAAACATCAAACCCACTAAACTTAGCAGAGAAAATCTTTTCAAATTGATAAGAGTCCGGAACAATTTGATTTCCTAACACCATAGATTCCAAATCATCATTTTCATTCACAAAAAAATTTGCATGAAACATCCTCAGGGGTTCCTCATAAACAGAGTTTCCAACAGTATCAAATAAAGAAGAAAGATGTTGAAAATCAAATATAGCAGTCACATCATAGTGCAAATTTTTCATAAGTTAGAGACTTACAGAGCGTCCATAAGCCATAGATTTTGAATTGTAGGACTCAAACCTTGCTTGTTCACTGGGCCATAGAAGATCAACTTGTCCTCTGGTCCGAATTCAGTGTTCTCCACCTTTCCTTTCTTGCATGCAGACTTTTTAGGGGTTTTCTCCATGGGCCTTTTGCCTGATTTTTTCTGGCTAATGGGAAGATTTTTGGAAGATTTGCTACTCTCATTGTTTGTTTTGAGGAAATCTGAGTCAATGTATGACTCCAAGTCTACAGGTTCTTCAGGGTTAAGGGGTTTTTGAAATCTTTTATTGCGTCTGGTTGCAGTGGAAGAAGAAGGGTTTCTTTTTGCCATTGTGAGAGGGTTGGCTTGGATGAGAATGAGGAGAGTAACAAGGAAGAAATGATTTTTAGCACAGCCTTAGAGGGATTGAAGGGTCGCCTTGGTTAATGGAAATGGCAGATTTAGAAGGGACGTGAAATTTCTGAAGTGATGGATCAGCGGTACTGATGGAGAAGCAATAAATATACTTACAAGATATTAAAGTTAAGCAAACATAATAAAAGAAGTAAAATATTTTGAAAAAATATAAAAGATTTGTTTTACAAATTTGGAACAATGCCAATCTTTTTTCGAAGAAAACTAAATCTTTCTTCGAAAAGAGGTTTTGTAAAAATATCAGCAAGTTGAGAATCAGTACTAATGAATTCTAATACAATATCACATTTAGCAACATGATCACGGATAAAATGATGCTTCATTTTTATATGCTTTGCTCTAGAATGATACACAAAATTTTTTGATAAACAAATGGCACTAGTATTATCACAAAATATAGGAGTACAAGTAAGAGATAAATCATAGTCGAGAAGTTGATACATTACCACATAACTTGTGTACAGCAACTTCCAACAGCTAAATATTATGCTTCAGTTGTTGATCGGGCAACACAATTTTGTTTCTTGCTATGCCAAGAAACTAATGCATTTCCCAAAAGTTGACACGTGTCACTGGTGCTTTTTCTGTCAATTTTGTCACCTGCAAAATCTGCATCTGAAAATCCTCTTAAGGCGAAATTGTTAGAATGATCATACCATAATCCTAGCTCAGAGGTACCAATAAGGTATCTAATAATACGTTTAACAGCAGTGAGATGGGATTCCTTAGGAGCTGACTGAAATCTTGCACACTTGTAGACACTGAATATAATATCTGGTCGACTAGAAGTGAGATATAACAGGGAACCAATCATTCCTCTGTACATAGTTTCATCAACATTCTTTTTGTTGCTGCCTTCATCAAGCATCGTTGTTGGAGTCATTGGAGTACCAATGGACTTAGCATTCTCCATGACGAACTTCTTTATATGTTCCTTAGTATACTTGGTTTGGCTAATGAAAATCTCTTTAGGAGACTATTTGATTTGTACAACGAGAAAGAACGTTAATTCTCTCATCATACTCATTTCGAATTCTCCTTTCATAGATATAGAAAATTCTTCACATAGAACAGAGTTAGGACTACCAAAAATAATATCATCAACATAAATTTTAGTAATAAGATTACCTGAACTTGAATGCTTAATAAACAAAATTGTATCGATATTACCTCGTTTGAAACCTTGATTTAGAAGGAAAGAGATTAACCTTTCATACCAGGCACGAGGAGCTTGTTTGAGTCCGTACAGAGCTTTAATCAGCTTGTATACATGATCAGGGAAAGTGACTTTTACAAATCCTGGTGGTTGCTTCACATGTTATTCTTCAGAGGTATAGCCATTTAGGAAAGCACTTTTAACATCCATTTTAAATAGCTTGAATCCTTTGTGAGCAGCAAAAGCAAGTAATATTCGAATAGATTCGAGTCTTGCTACAGGAGCAAAGGTTTCATCATTGTCGATTCTTTCTTGCTGAGAGTATCCTTGAGCAACTAGCCTTGCTTTATTTCGAACCACTTGACCAGATTCATTCAATTTATTTATGAAAACCCATTTAGTCCCTATGATGGAGTAATTTGAAGGTCTTGGAATCAATTCTCATACTTTATTTCTTTCAAACTGATCAAGTTCATATTTCATAGCATTTATCCAGTAAGCATCTTTCAGAGCTTCATCTACTTTCTTTGGTTCAAGTTGAGAAATTAGAGCCACGTGAGATTTGATCTTCTGAGATCTTCTAGTAGTGATTCCTTCCTTTGGATCTCCTATAATGAATTTGTGAGGATAGCCAGGTTCACTTTTCCATTCATTTGGAGTGTTTGGGGAAGGTTCTCTTTCCACATTAGTTAACTGATCTGTTTGAGAAGGTTCGTGATTTTCTACAAGCTCTTCAGCCGGACGAGTCTGCTGATCAACTGACTCACTTTGATGATATTTTCCTATAATAATAGATTTAGGGACAAAAGAGATTTCCTCATCTTCAGGAAGTTTTTCATTCCTTGGGCGAGGGTTAGTATCAACAAAAAGAACATGAATTGATTCTTCATAATGTTCTTTTATTATAAACTCTATATGCTCTACTTGAAGGAGAGTATCCAAGAAATATATCTTCATCACTCTTAGGATCAAACTTACCCAAATTGTCCTTTCCATTGTTGTGAATGAAGCATTTGCATCCAAATGGGTGAAAATAGTTGATATTGGATTTCTTACCATTCCATAGTTCATTTGGAGTCTTTTTGAGGACTGGTCAAATCAGACACCTGTTGATGATATGGCATGTTGTGCTCACAGCTAAAGGTGTAATATGGGCCGGGCCTGGGCCAAACGGTCCAAACGAGCCCCGGGCCAGGCGGGCTTGGGTCAGGTTGGCCCAGGACAAACGGTCCTAATATGTAGAATCGGCCCGCTGTGGGCCTAAGCCCACATGGGCCCGGGCTAAGTAGGCCGGGCCCAAACGGGCCTAAACAATTTGGGTTATTTTTTTAATTTTTTTTTATCTAAGGCGATTTATTGTAAATATTGTGACATAAATCTTGTAATTCAAATTTAAAACACAAAAATAGTAAAGAGATATTCAAACTTGCACTGAAAATCTAAACGGCTAGTTTTTCAAATTATAGCCGTTGGCTATTTTATGTAATTATATTATATTATCTAAGGCAATTTATTGTAAATTATATTATATAATTATGACTTATGTCTTGTAATTCAAGTTTAAACACAAAAAAAATGTAAACAAATATTCAAGGAAATGTCTTATAATTTTTATTAATACGACAATTAAAAAAATGACAATATCTTTCTTAGTCTTCCTCCCCCCAACGGAATGAGCACAACAAGGTACTAATACCACCATTAAAAGAAAAAAAATAATTAAGATGTGCCAAAATACAAGTTACATGTTAATCTACATATTATCTTTAACAAATTTCATAAATCCTTCAAGGTTTGGAGGAATTTTCGTTGGTGGTGGCGGAAAAGAAGCTTGTTCATCACCGCTTCCGGGCGAAGCAACATTCTACGCAAGTTCTGCGAGCATTTCTTCATAAGCTTCGTCTATCTCCGGTTGTGATTCAAGTAGTCCAAAATTTCTTCTTTCTGAACGGATCCAATCTCTGAAGAGTACTGATTTTTCCAAGCTCTCCCTCATAGACGCTCTATGATCACCGATTTGAAGTCTTGCTTGACTGAAAGCGCTCTCCGATGCCACTGTTGAAGCTTGAATACNAAAAGGACCAGATAATATTTTTCTTTGTCCTTCCACCATTCCAAAACATTGAAGGTGTCGTCGGGATTCTCTGTTTCAAGTCCCTGCGACAAATAAACTTGAAGCTCATTTAGTTGTGAACTATCACTAATATTATCACCTTGAGAACCCCTGAACCCCGTCCAAGAACTAAGTGATTTTAGTTCCGCAGATCTTTTAGATGACTGCGAGCTAGACGAGGTAGGAGTTGGAACATTTGGTCTACTATGATCTAATGAAACTTGATGTTTGAGCATTTATTTTAATTGAGGCTTTTTCATCTATAGGTGTATCATATTCCTCAGTTGTAAATGGTAAAGCATTATAAATTTGAGTATATCAATAGTGAGGACCTCTTAATTTCATGGTAGGATTTAACATGGCTGCAACACCATAAATAGGGGGGATAGGGAAAAAATATTTTTTAAACTTATCTTTCATATCATCAATAGCACATTGGTAAACTATCCCACCCTCTGAAAATTGAGCAAATAATTCTGCAAGTGATGAAATATAAACTAAACAGTTAGAAATAGTAGCATAATATTGCCCAGATAATTCGTTTGTAGCAACATGAAAATGTTCTAAAAAATCTAGAAGAGTTTTAAAATTAGCCCAATCATGATTTATAAGGTGCTCATCATCATCATCTTCATCATCATCATCATCACCACCTACACGAGCATTATAGGTTGCACTTATTGAGTTTCTATATTCTTATGCAACAACTAAACTTTCATACAAGTAATCCCATTTAGTCGGACAAGGTTTAGGAATCTTTCTTTCTCTAAGGCCACATTCATTACATTTTTTATTATATTCTCTAACTCTACTTCTACGGTTTGCATAAAAAAGTCAATGAAGAGCGAATTTAACCTTTGCAATTTCAACATTTAAAGTTTTCAGACCATCACTGACGATTAAATGGTAAACATGAAATTATTACTAAATGCAGGACTTAGTGTAGTTGTAAGAAAACCTATAACATTAGTGTTATTAGAAGCATTTTCCATTGAAACTGACATTATTTTATCTCTAATGCAAAAATATCTACAAATATCTGCAACTGTCTTAGCAATAAACTTACCTGTGTGACCTGAAGTAATTATTCTACAAGCAATAATGCGTTTTTACATTATCCAGTCCTCATCAATCCAATGAGTGGTAACAGTAAGATAATCACAATCATTACAACTCTTACCAATATCAGTAGTAATAGAAACACGATTACTAATATGAGTAAATAAATAACGCAAATATTATTCATATTCATGTTTATATTTATAAATATCAGCCTTTACGGTTGTGCGAGGTCATCCTTTAAAAATAGGATTATAAATCCTTCTAATATAATAGACAAAGTGAGGGTTAGAAGGAAAACTATATGGTAAGCACATAACAGTAACCATTTTTGCCAATTCTTCACGGTCTTTATTTGGATCGTAATACAAAATATCACCGGTAACAGTGTTAATTCCCGGTTGAACTAGATTTGAACCGGTACTAGTATTAATTCCCTGGATACCTACACTTGTCCCCTTTTTCCTAGATTTCATTTGAAGTAATCTAGTTTTATCATTAGGGTGTTTCATTATGTGTCTGGTCAAACTACTCGTACCGCCACGGTCTCCAGTAAATTTATGAGACATCAAGACACCACAAATTTTATACTTAGCCTTATTTTGATCTCTTAGTTGAGTAAAAAAGTACCAAACAAGAGATGTTTCGGACCGTTTAGAAGGTTGCCTATTTAAAGTAGGGGTTACTACAGGAGGGTCAGTCGGGGCATCAGTTTGGTTAGCAACATGACTAGTAGGTGTATTGTGAACAACTAATTTTTTACCACACCTAAATTATATATTATTTTGGTGTAAATATTTCTTTTAGGTCTAATCTTAATATTTTATCTTACTCTTAATAGTTTTTATTTAAGAAATAAAAAACTACAAAATATTCACAATCTTAGAGTATAAGATTTGTTCCTATGTTTAAATAGAAGAAGATTTAAATGTAAGTTATAGTAGTGTTTTTTTTAGTATAATTTAAACTATAATGTAAATATTTAATTTTTCTATATTATAAGAAATGTTAATTAATCTTCTTATTTAATATTTTAATTTATCTTCTAAAAAAATAATTCAAAAATCTGATTTTTTTAATTAGATAACAATCTCAATCCCATAAATACCCATTTTTAGCCTAACTTCCCACGTTTCACGTATTCACCCCTCACTTCTCTCCCACTCCCCCACCTTTCACATCATTCACACACGATCACATACACTCACATCTGAACAACTCCATTCATCTTCTTCTATAAAAGCACACACAAAAGAAAATGGGGATTTTGGTTTTTCTGCTTCCTTCTTGAATCTACTCTCCAGCAGACCTTCACCCTTAGACCTAAGTCCTAAAACATTTCTACACCTTCTAATTAGAACCCCAAATCCTACACACAAAAAAAAAAGGCTAGAACGACAGACTCCTTCACCAAAATATATATATATATATATATATATATATATATATATATATATATATATATATATATATATATATATATATATATATATATATATATATATATATATATATATATATATAGAAAAGAGATCTATGCAAAAATGAGAAAAGGAAACTAAATTACTAACCTAATTCCAAAAGCCAAGAACGCCTCACCCCCAATTCCCCAAAAATTTTCAGCATCACAAAAACGGCAGCCACTTCTAATCTTCATCTCCTAAATAGTCGAGGTTGCTTTCGAGTTTTTCGGTGTCGATTATGGTCTCTGTTCGCATCAAATAATTGTTGTTGCAAAAGTTTTGCCAAGGAGTATTTAAGGAAAAAAAGCTATTTTGAAGATTGATTTTCAGTTCTCTTTTTATTTCATCAGTATTTTTATGTGTTTCCTTGGACATTTTTATGAAATAAATAGCTGCTATTTATTAATATATTACTTTGTGTTTGGATATTAGTAGGTGGTCATGTAAAATCCTTGAATGTGCTTAGATACTTCCCTTAATGACTGAATTAGTTTTTTCTTCACTTTTTATTTGTAGAATTTTGAGTTTTAAATAAGTATTGATAAAAAATAAATTTGACAAGAACAT
>ML342836.1:0-29941 GCA_005239505.1 Nicotiana paniculata
TCACTTTAAGTGGAAAAACTCCCGTACCCCTTTTGGGGCGTATAAAAAAGGAGGTGTGACATTTACTCCAATATTGTTGTGCACTTTGTCGCGCCCCCTTTTTCCTCGCGGAATCGAGGTTTATGACATTGGTTGGGACAACTCGTTCCTTTTGGGGAAAGGGGTTTTCAGATTTTGAAGAGTCGCCACGTAACTATTTTAACGGTGCGTCAGGGACTATAGTATAGGAAAAAGCTTCTCTTTGATATGAAGCACTTAAGAAAGAAGCTGATAACTTTTGGTTTATTTGATACTTATTCTGACACGGTTCATAAGGTCACAGCACAGACATAACCCGGCACCTAAAGGATTCAATTACGACTACGTTACTAACCAGAGATTTGGGTAAGGGCTTGAAATTATCCTAAGGGGAAGGTGTTAGGCACCCCTCAGGATCCACAAGTGTGGTTCCCGGACAAATGGTTTTGTGAATTTTGTACAATTAGCAAATAACAAGTAAAGGCTCAAATAAGAGGGGATTTAAGTCTTAAGCATACAAATGTTTAAAAAAACAGTAAAGAAGATTAGCTTTTGAAAAGGATTACGAGCTAAGCATATAAAAGGTGTCCTAGGTTTATAATAATATGGATCACATCAATGCAATACCCGGTAATCACTCCTCGAAGAGGGGCTACATGCGGTATTAGCACACCGGTCATCATATCCATATTCTACCCTTCCCACCCCGTAAGTTTATTAAAAATGAGTGTTGGTCTCGACCTCTATTGCATGATGTTACCCGTCCCTTCCTATCAGTCCCGGAGGAAATTAGGATTTCTATCCTAAAGGGCGGTTCTAGGCAGACCCTCAGGTTTTAAAGGTAAAATTCTAGGGCGACAGATAACAAAACAAGTAGGACTATAGATAAAGGAAGGCATAGAAAGCAGATAAAGGCTTAAGTATTCCTCCACACACAGTACACATAAGCAGCATGTCTCATACACAACTAAGGTCCATATTAATTCAGAATCCTAAANATAAAGCATGGTATCTAGGTGATAACACAAAGACAGATTCATTGCATAACTTAGAGAAGAAGTCTTAATCGGGCTTTCCTACTGGTTTTAAGCATGCTGACAGTTAAACATGATCACAAAGACAGTTTTGATTTTATTTTTTTAAGTTAATTACCTGAGGCTTGCCTAGGCAACAGTTATTCAGATTTGTTAACGACTATAGGTTGATTATAGCTAATAACATGCAATTCTAGGTGTTGAAGATGTACAAGGACTAATTATCAGTTTTTTAGAACAGGGAATTGTTTTAGATATATGTATTTAGACTAAATGCAGTTAAATAGATACGATCCTATATCATGATATCTAATGCAGCATGATGCATAATAACTTAAGCATAATTTCTAAATGCACTTAGAATCACAACATTATGCACAGTTTCAGGAATAGCATAGGGGATATATCTTTAATGGTTGCTTACCTAGAACAGGATCTCTACGTGTATAGCATGATAAGACATGATTGCAGTTTATTTATCCTAGGACAATACTTCTAGTGAAGTTTCAGAACATGGGCAGAATCACGTAATAGTAACTTATTTTATTGTAATAATTTATCCTATAGGCAGGATTTCTAAGCGTAGATGAGATGTTGAATACACATAAATCCTAAGTAGCATGATATCTAATGCATGGCATGGTGTACCTAAACATGGCTGCTATTGTGCATAGAGAAAATAAACCTAAAAGCATGGTCTCTACCTTAATTATACTACAACATGCATATCACCCATCCATTTTCACTATCCAACCCCAGAGTTGTTTACAATTAATTATTACAGACCATTGAATACGAATTACACAACTAAATAGAAGAAAAATAAGAAGTTAACTATAGGGAGCCTACAGAATAGGCTCAAGTCTCCAGGTCCTCAATGACAAGTATTATTTCACAACCTTCTCATAATTCGGGTGTGTTAGAATTCCCTAAGGACCTCAAGGGCTCCCGGGTTGTGCTCACACCCAGATTTCATAGCCAAAATATAGTAAGTGCAGTGTGGAATGGCCAGCCTCTGTGTGTCAAAGTTCAGAGAGAGCTCAAGGGTACCAAGGCAATGCTCACACAGAAGGGGCATAACCTAGACTTTTAAGAGTATATGTGAGAGTGCTTTTTATTTTTTAAAAGGTTTAAGTAAGAAAATAGTTTTGAGAAAGGGTAAATAAGAAAACGGTTTTGAAGAGGGAAACTTGATTGGAATAGAAGTTCAACATCACACAAAGGACTAGGGATAGTCCAAAAATCACAAGCAAGGGTAATGGGATTTGAGGGACAAATATAGAGCATGTGAGGGCAAACATGTAGCAGGCAGAAACACATATAGGCATGCAATCAGAAGCTCTTAAGGGTTCAGAGGATCAGGGGTACAGTAAAGTACCAGATTAGATTAACACCAAACAACTAAGACCATGATTGAACTAATGTACCAGTTATAGGCATGGAGATTCACATAAGAAGCAGGTGCTAAGTATACAGAAACATGTTGGTCAAGACAAGTAAAGCCTAACTTAACAGGCAGAGGGGAGTTTAGGATCTAGTTACATGTTGAACAATAAAATAATAAGTAAAAGCAAATTAGAAACACAGTGAATTGCAACAGCAACAGAAACATGTTGGTTTGAGAACTGAAATCTGAATTAGAACATAGCAGTGAAATGAAGAAAGCAGTAACACAAACAGAAAGTAGGAGATGCACAATAGTTAGCCTTCGCTTGCAGCCGACTAACTTAGAATAGTAGCAATTAGCACAGAAGAGAGAGAGAGAGAGAGAGAGAGAGCATATAGTTTTTTAATTGTGAGAGAGAGAGAGTTGAACAGATTAGTTCGTGTATGTGTGTGTGCCATAGAATGAATAGAGTATATATAGTTTTGAAAATAGGCAGAAATAAGGTAAAGTCCATAGTCAAGCAGTAAAATAAGGAATTAGAATCAATCAACACAAAATCAGCTTAAGTTCTTCCCTTAATTAAGGGGTTAAATTCCAAACGGTACTAAACATGTTATCAATAAGGTAATTTCAGCATACTAAAAATAGGAGACATGTGATCAATAAGGAAAGACACCATATGAGGCACATAAGAAAATAAATTTCAGCATGGTAAAGGTATAAGGCATGTAATAGAGGCTAAGTTCAGAATATTCCAATTAAGGAAGGCACATGTAGATTAATTTAATAGAATTATTCATAGAAATAAGGCAAGAGATAATTTAGATTCTGAAAATCAGTAAGGAAACCCTCGAATGAGGTTCTAATTACAGGAAATCTGCATCAATTAGGGAGAATATCACATATTTAAGGGAATACTCAGAATCCATAGAGAATAGTACTAATCGTAGATTCAAGTGGCAAATAGAATTGACTTAAGCGGAATAAACGCACATTAGGAAAAATTAGAAACCTTAATCACAAAATTAGGGATTCACATCAGAACATAACAAATAATTAAAGGACCTAGCAGAACAAATATGTTTTAGGCAGAAGTGACGAAAGGTTAGANAACATTAGCACAAAATAAACTCAGAATCGCGGATTGAAACCAAAAATTTGGGTTTTGTTTAATCAAAATGAATCAAACAAAAGGGAAAAAGATTAAATCATGTTTAAGCATGATGATAATCATAAGATAATGCTAAGAAATCGGAAAAAGAACTATTTTGAAAAAGGTTTTAAAAACCCTAGTTAGAAAAAACGAAGAATCGTTTAGGAAACTAAAAAATCTTTAAAGAAAACATGGAAAGAACTAATAATATGTATAGATATGTTACAGATCTAAAAGAATCGGAAGGTTTAGAAGTTAGGGTTTCAAAGCGAGAACCCAGAGAGGAGAAGAAAACTCAAAAGTCACCGATTTTAACCGGAAAGTGGTAAGATCTTACTCGGACGGCCATGGATGGCCGAAAAAAATGGCATGAGATCATAAGAGGCGAGTAAGCCGCCTATGGTTCACTTGAGGTCTTCAAAGGCAGTGACACATGTTAAGGATGGAGCCATGAGGCTGTGGGTGGTGAAACCACCATGTTTTTCCTGCAAGGCGACGATCGGAGAAAAGGAAGATAGGCTCAGCAGGTGGAGCGTTTAGAGAAAGATGAGAGAGATGAGTCGGCGGAGTGAGGGAGTGAAAAATGAGAGAGGGGGAGGGTAGTCTTTAGGTTTGATAATGGAAGGGATTATCTGGACCGTTGATCAGATTTGATCAATGGTCGAGATTGCATGAGGGTTGGGCCGGGTAGTATAGGAATTGAGCTTGGGTCTGTTGGGTTATTTAAATTGGGTTAGGGATTAGGCCGATTTTAGGCTAAAATTGAAATAATGGTGGCTAATTGTTAAATACCCACTTAAATTAGCTAAAATAATTTATAAAAATAGCTGATAATTATAAAAAAAATGAAATTGATGCTTAGAAGATAAATTAAAATGATTAATTAGTATTTAAAATATAAAATAATTAATTATTGGATAAAAAAATAGTATAAACATGTGATTAGACTATAATTGTAAAGTTATTGCAATTGTAGCCAAAGAGTGTCAATTTGGCTTATATGAAATAATTAATCCTAATAGGATTAAAATGATATAATGAGCTAGGAAATATTTTGAAATTATTTGTAATGTAGTTTATGAATAATTGTTGAATATAAAGTGCTGAATAAATTAGAAAAATATATTGATAAAAATATAGAAAATTATGGGGAAAATACCAATTATTATAAAAAGTGATTTCAAAGGTCTCTATGCAAATTTAAAAATAATTTGAGGAAAAATTGGGTATCAACACACTTCCCTATTATGAATTATCATTTATTTTATTTGGGCCTCTAGTAAGTGTCGATGTCGACCCTTCGTCACTACTTCTCCGGGATTAGGCTAGATCGATGCAAGAGTGATCATCCTGGCGCATAGGTGCATTTGTTGAGGAGACTTTATGTGAGTTGCAATTCATGCTACACATCGCAGTCCACCACGTCCATTGTACTAATTATTTTATCCTGTGTTAATAACATTCTGGACAGATGTTGTATTGTTGTTGTACTCCTTAGAAAATGCTCATGCACTTGTGACACCGGAGTTTTGGTGTTCCTACGGGTTGTTCGTTGTTGGTCCCTAACGCACACACAAGTATACGTGGTCGTAGCAAGTAATATAATGTTAAAACGAATGTCGAACTCACAAGGACTTGTGTAAACTACTCACTAATTCACTATAATTGTTATTTAATCAAGCCAAAATAAAATCCAGGAATGTAACTAATTTATACTACGATTCTATGAAATAACTAATTATCAAGTGACAAGAATATTGTTGTGTATTCAGTAGAAATAAATATTCCAGGGTTGTGATCAACTCACCACTCATATTGCATTCTAATTAACTCTCTCTTTCATATAATTCACTCATGGTTGCTAATTAATCGATAATTGCTCTCATAGCCTTCTCCCGAAGCACTACTCGCCTATTCTCAATAGATTAACGCCTATATTCCTATGAAATTAATCTATTAGAACGCACTAAGATTNGAATACTATGAAGAAAACTAAGAAATCCTTTGCTTCCTAATGATCCCGTGTGTATCTTCTCTCCAAAAATGGCATCCTCCCCTCAAAGTTGTGTTTTTGGGTCGGACAAACCCTAAACGTGTAAGAGACTTCTATTCAAACCGGAAAACACTTAAAACCCAAACTCCCAGTTGTAGCCTGGGCAGGCCTAGCATTAGGGCTCTAACGCCCCCCAAACGCCTGGTCATGTCAGGCTTTATAGCCCAAACGCCCAGCTATAGCCTGGTATGACCAGGCTTTATGGCTCAAACGCCTGCTATAGCCCGGGTCACTCCTTTTTGAATCTTGAGCGTATTTTTTATGTTTATGCATCCATTTAGCTCGGCTTCCATCTCCAATTCAACTACACATGAAATAGACTCCATTATGCACATATGACGTGTATTTTTATCATTAACACACATAAAATGTAAGGTACGTAATGCTTTAAACCATGAATTATAGACACACATCATTCGTTATTGTAATTGCGCATTTATTATCATTTTACCCTAAAATTTTTATTTTATAACATTAAATTAATGAAGATTATGATTTCGAAAGTAATAAAATGAGTAAATAAATTGATAAATCAATATTGGCAAGCCTGATGGCGGCGTTAGGCGCCATCACGACCTATAATGAATTTTAGGTCGTGATATATGTACCAAAATATTATTATACTCTTTAACTCAACATCAAATTCTAGAAATACTTTCGAAATAGCACTTTTACCCATCATGTGTATATAGTTTGATAATATTTATATAACTTCTTAAAGTTTTATACTTATTGATTTGGGGTATGGCGCACAATGTAATCACTTAATTCTTTCTCTAGTAGGACTTTAGTTATTTTCTTAATTTTTAGGACTTCAAAATTGTCTAAATTTATGTGTGTTAAATATTTTCTTATTTGAACTATGCAATATATCAACCTTGGTATATAAACCACGTTTTAGGTTTAAGGCTTAAAAATATTGCAAATTCACACGTAGGACATATGGCTTGAGAATCACATTTTTAGATTTTAAAAATCCTTTTAAGTTTAGGAGTCCTTTCTTATTAATAAAATTGTTGTATTTTATAATTTTCAAGGAGAGTAGAATATGTGAATTCTCATTAAATAAATATTATAAGGAATTATAATTTAAGGTTCACACAATTTCCTTTATTTCTCCAGTTTAGCGAATTTTTCCATCAAAATAAATTACAAAGAGGAAAAAAGAAAAGATTGATTTAATAGGGATGTTTCATAACGTAAACAAAACATCCTAATTCACAATAGGAAAGTTTTGATAGGTGCCCTTTTTAATACTAATAAAAGTCTTATAAATTAATTCTTTGTATGTTTCGAACACTTTATAATCCTTTTAAGTTTAGGATCTTTCTTTTTGTGAATAAAATGTGAAAGTTTTGAACAAGTTTGAGCATTATTACAAAATTGGTAAATATGTGTAAAATCTTTGTAAATATAATATAATATTTAAATCAAATGCTAATCCTAAACATGATTGACCCAATTATTTATCATTTAAGAACTTATAGTTTTTTTTGTCAAATCTTTATATTAGAATGCAAACATATTTTTTTGAATAATATATATGTTATTTTTGAAAGTTTGTTCACTAATACGAGGAACACACGCAAGCGTACATTAAAATTAGTAATTATAAAATACTTTATAAACTAATTTGATCAATTTTTTAAAATTAATCCAAACATCTTCATAGTCGATAACTATGTCGTTTCATTGCTAATCAACTCCAGATTTAACAAAAGAGAAGCTTAAATTTACCAAAAGTTATTGCGAAAAAACATGTGGAGATTGTCTTAGATTTTTCTTTTTTTCCCCAATAAAAATAATGTGTAAAATTTGATGCTCAAACGCAACTTTGATTTTAAAAAAATTGTTATAAAATAAAGACTATAAAGTAAATAAATCAAAGACAAATATAGAGAGAAACTGATATATTATTCAACTTCAAATTGATGCACATAAAACTCCATTATTTATAGAAGAAACTAAGGAAGCAGCTGTGAGGTTTCTCAGGAAGCAGCTACAAGGCTTTTCAGGAAACAATTGCGAGGCTTTTCTTGAGCTACTTGTAAGTTGTCTGCATGAGCTGCTCGTAACATGCCTGTTTAATAAGAAAGTTGTTGCAAGTTATTTCATTGAGTTGCTTGCAACCTGCATGCATCCGCTGCTTGTAGATAAACTTTAATAAAGTACTAAACGGATAATCTTCTTCTGGAACATTATCTATAGCGAAGTAATAAATGGACATCCATAATATAATATTTTCTAACGTCCCCCCTCCTCCCTCCCGGATGTTCATTAGAAGATAACGTCCTCGTTAAAACCTTACTAAAAAAATTCAGTGGACAAAATCCTAGTGAAGGAATAGTACACATATTTAGTAATACGCATTTCTAGCTGCCTCATTAAAAACCTTACGAGAAAAACTTGTAGGAAAAATCTTAGTAAGAGAAAAGGTTTACAACACTCCCCCTGATGAAAACTTTATTTCAAATATTTGAGTCTCAGCATTCCAATCCTGAATACCATCTTCTCAAAAGTTGAAGTTGGGAAAAATTTAGTGAATAAATCTGCCGCTCGGATTGTCACTTGAATGGATTTGTTGTACATCAATGTCACCATTTTTCTGAAGATCATGTGTGTAGAATAATTTTGGTGAAATGTGCTTCGTTCTATCTTCTTTTATAAATCCTCCCTTCAATTGGGCTATGCATGTATCATTGTCTTCATATAAAATTATGGATCTTTTATCACATTCCAAACCATATTTTTCTGTAATAAAATGAATCACTAATCCTAACCACATGCATTCCATACTTGCTTCATGAATATCTATTATCTCATTATGATTTAAAGAAGTAGTAACAATAAATTGCTTTGTGGAGCGTCATGATATGAAAGTACCTCCACATGTAAATACGTACCCGATTTAAGATCGAGCTTTATATCAAATAAATAACCTGCATCTGCATAACCAACAAGATCTGCACTACCTTTGTTAGCTAAAACAAACTCATATCAAGAGTTCCCTTTAAATATGTTGGGACCAAACACACACGCAAGTATACATGGTCGTCAAGTAATAAAGTGACTCAAAAGTCAAATGTCGAACCCATAGAGACTTAGATTGGTCGTTAACTATGCAAACTAAAATTAATTAATTGTCCAAGATATTTAGAGTGATATTTTTCTCTTAATCTACTATTGCGGAAATTAAACAAGTAACAACTAATTTATCAAGAATGTGATTTTATATGACGAGATTTTACTTCAGATGAGATGAAAATTCCAGGGTTGTGGTTGGTTTATTAATCCTATCAAGTTCAATAATAACACTCGTTAATCCAGATTATCTATAGTTGCTAATTAACCGGATCGTTTATATGAATAGCATGTTCCCACAATACTACTCGCCTGCTCATAATATATCAACCCTATATTCCTATGGTATATATAATACGGTATTTAATTAAGCAAGACTGTTAGGTATATTCCTATCTTAACCGCGAAATCTTTCCCCGAGCCACGAGTTCAGAAACAAGCTCTCTCTAATTATACTCTAATCTATACACGGATTTCTCAAGCATAGCATAAATAGTAAATAGAACTCAACTACTGGCCAAATAATTAAGCAATTATGCACAGAATTAGAGAAACAACCAAAGATGATAACTCGAAATAACGGTAATATTATTAATAAACTTCAATATTCATAACAACCACAACCCTAGAACTCGAAGTTTATCTCCACATAGACATGGTAGAAAAAACAACAAATCATCAAGAAAAAGTAAAGATTACTAAGTTTGATGGAAGAAAAGATGGAATCTGATGAATTCCGGCCTCCACGGAGGCTCCGTGTCTCCCTCGGTCTAATCTCCTCAAAAGTGGAATTTTTAGGTCTATTTATATGTGTAGGAAAAGATCTAAACTTGTAGGTCAAGTCCCAGTCAAACCAGGAAACGAAATAAATCTTCAAAACTCGGACCAAACACACACGCAAGTATACGTGATCGTCAAGTAATAAAGTGACTCGAAAGTCGGATGTCGAACCCACAGAGACTTAGATTGATCGTTAAATAAGCAAAATAAAATCAATTAATTGTCCAAGATATTTAGAAGTGATATTTTTCTCTTAATCTAGTATTGCGGAAATTAAACAAGTAACAACTAATTTATCAAGAATGCAATTTTGTATGACGAGATTTTACTTCAGAGGAGATGAAAATTCCAGCGTTGTGGTTGGTTTATCAATCCTATTAAGTTCAATAATCACACTCGTCAATCCAGATTATCTATGGCTTCTAATTAACTAGATCGTTTATATGAATAGCATGTTCCCACAATACTACTCGCCTGCCTACGATATATCAACCCTATATTCCTATGGTATTGAGTCTATCACGAACAGATATAATACGGTATTTAATTAAGCAAGATTGTTAGGTATATTCCTATCTTAATCGCGAAATCTTCCCCCAAGCCACGGGTTCAGAAACAAGATCTCTCTAATTCTACTCTAATCTATACACGGCTTTCCCAAGCATAACATAAATAATAACTAGAACTCAATTGTTGGCCAAATAATTAAGCAATTATGCACAGAATTAGAGAAACAACCAAAGATGATAAATCGAATTAACGGTAATATAATTAATAAACTTCAATATTCATGACAACCACAACCCTAGAACTCGAAGTTTATCTCCACCTAGACATGGTAGCAAAACAACAAATCATCAAGAAAAAGTAAAGATTACTAAGTTTGATGGAAGAAAAGATGAAATCTGATGAATTCCGGCCTCCACGGCGGCTCCGTGCTCTTCCTCAGTCTAATCTCTCCAAAATTGACGTTTTAGGTCTATTTATATGTGTAGGAAAAGACCTAAACTTGTAGGTCAAGTCCCAGTCAAACCAGAAGATGAAATAAATCTTCAAAACTTGACTGGACCTCGCCCTAGGCCTGGCGTCGCCCGCTGGTAAACCTGGCTCCCGGTCTGGCGTCACAAGCCTAACGCCTGGTTCTTCTTGGCCTTTTCCTTGCAGCGCCAGCCTAACGCCAGCTTCAAGCCTTGCGTCACCAGGTTCTCTCATTCATTGCTCTCACGCACACTTTCGACTTGTAGGTCTCCTCTTTCTTCTGCTTTCATCTCCAATTCACTTACACATAAAATAGACTCCATTATGCATAAATAAAGTGTAATTTATCATTAAAGCATGTAAAATGAAGGTAAAATAATGTATGAAACTATGGAATTATAGCCCCACATCAAAATATCGCATTATATGCTTAATCTTGTTCCAATGTCTCCGTGTATAAGAAGAGTTATATCTTGCTAGTAAATTAACAGAAAATATTATATCATGCCTTGTAGCATTAGAAATATACATAAGTGCACTAATTGCACCGAGATAGGGTATTTCAGGACCAAGGAGTTCCTCATTCTCTTCTCGAGGCCGAAACGGATCCTTATTCACTTCAATTGATCGAACAACTATTGGTGTACTTAATGGATGTACTCTTTCCATGTAAAAGCGTTTTAAGACTCTTGTTGTATAAGTATATTGATGGATAATGATCCCGTCTACTAAATGTTCAATTTGCAGACCAAGACAAAGTTTTGTATTTCCAAGATCTTTTATCCCAAATTCTTTCTTAAGATATTCAATTACCTTTTGGATCTCTTCTGGAGTACCAACAAGATTTATGTCATCAACATAACAACAAGTATAACAAATTTTGATGCCATTTTCTTTATAAAAATACATGGACAAATAACATCATTTATATAACCTCCTTTCAGCAAATATTCACTAATACGATTATACCACATGCGCCCAGGTTGCTTTAAACCGTACAAAAATCTTTGTAATCTGATTGAATACATTTCCGAGATTTTGATTTTGCTTCAGCCATTTTAAATCCTTCAAGTATTTTCATGTAAATTGCATTATCAAGTGAACCATACAGATAAACTGTAACTACATCCATTAGATGTATTTCAAGCCTTTCATGTAGGGCTAAGATGATAAGATATCGAAATGTTATGGCATCCATAACATGTGAATATGTTTCATCAAAATCGACTCCATGTCATTGTGAGAATCCTTGTGCAACACAGTGAGCTTGTATCTTTCAATTTCAATGTTATCATTCCTTTTTCGCACAAAACCCCACTTATGACCAAATAGTTTTATACCAACAACTGTTTGTACTACTGGTCCAAAGACCTCCCATTTAGCAAGTGAGTTCATTTTGATTGAATTGCTTCTTTCCATTTGGCCAATCAGATCTTTGTCGATATTTTTCGACAGATTAGGGTTCAAGATCCTCACTATCTTGCATAATGTTAAGTGAAACATTATATGCAAAAATATTATCTACCACTGTTTTAGATCGATTTAAATTAATCCCATCACTAGTAGAACTTATTAAAATTTCCTCGTCCACTTGATTCTCGGGTTCATTTATTTTTTCAGGAATCTTAGAATTAATCAGATATTGGGTCTCTTCAGGAGTTCCCTTCATAGTATCATTTTGATCATTTGTTGATTTTCTTTTCCTAGGATTTCTATCCTTAGAACCCAAAGTCCTGTCACGCTTCAGGCTTGCTTTAGGTTCTCTAGATCTCATGCTTGTAGAGGGTCTTGTTAGGACATCAAACTGATATGCACATTCTCTGCAGGGATACGTGACTTAATTATCCTTTTCAAATCAGTAAATGCGTCTGGCATTTGATTTGCTATATTCTGTAAATGGATGATATTCTGGACCTCCTGATCACATATAGAGGAACATGAATCAAAATGAGATAATGATGAAACTTTTCACACAATTTCTCTTTTGATTTTCTTATTCTCTCCTTCTAATTGTGGGAAATTTGTTTCATCAAATCGACAATCTACAAATCGAGCAGTAAATAAATCTCTCCTCAATGGTTCAAGATAGGGAATAATACCAGGTGATTCAAACCCAACATATATTCCTAAACTTCTCTGGGGCCCCATCTTACTGCGCTACGCTGGTGCTACTGGCACATATACAATACATCCAAAAATTTGTAGATGAGCAATATTTGGTTCATAACCAAAAAGTAATTGTGATGGAGAATATTTGTTATAATGTGTCGGTCTGAGACGAATAAGTGATGTTGCATGCAAGATAACATGGCCCAAACAATAGTGGGCAATTTTATTTTCGTAAGTAGCGGTCTTGCTATCAATTGCAGGCGTTACTAAATGACTCTGCAGGACCATTTTGAGTATGAACACAAGCTACATGATGTTCAATTTTTATCCCAACTGTTAGACAATAATCATCAAAAGCTTGAGATGAGAATTCTTCACCATTACCAAGGCGAATAGCCTTTATAGGATAATCTGAGAATTGTGCCCTTAATCGAATTATTTGGGCTAATAGCTTTGCAAACGCCAGGTTACGAGATGATTGTAGGCACACATGATACCATCTTGAAGATGCATCTATTAAGACTATAAAATATTTAAACAACCCACTTGGTGGGTGAATAGGTCCACATATACCCATGTATACGCTCTAAAAAGGTAGGAAATTCAATGCCAACCTTCATTGGTGATGGTCTAATGATCATTTTTCCTTGATAGCAGGCATCACAAAATAATTCATCATTTGTAAGAATCTTCAGGTTCTTTAATGGATGCCCACTCGAATTTTTAATAATTCTCTCATCATTATTGATCCAGGATGGCCCAAGCGGCCATGCCAAACTACAAAAGTATTTGAATCAGTAAACTTCTGGTTTACGATGGAGTGTGCTTCAACTGTACTAATCTTTTAATAGTATAAGACAAAAAATAAAGTTGGTAGCTTTTCTACAATGAACTTCTTGCCAGAAACATTCTTTGTAATACAAAAATATTCCATATTCATTTCATCCACCGTCTCAACATGATACCAATTTCAGCGGATATCTATAACTCAACAAGTTTCTTCGATACTTGGAGGAGAATAATGCATTGTCTATAATAAGTTTTGTTCCCTCAGACAGAAATATATTGGCTCTTCCGGAGCATTCAATCAAACTTATATTTCAGAAATTGTAGAATTTTTTTTTCTCTATGCAGATAAGAAAAGTATTTCTGGTCTTTAAATATGGCATGAGTTGTTCCACTATCAATTACACAAATATCTTTATGATTGGTCTTTGATCCAAACATAATTTGATGACTATCCATATTCTTCAAAATGACATAAACAAAATAAATATTATAGTAAACATCATAATCAAAGCACACCTTTTATTTATGTACATCAACAACATAACCATACTATCTAGTACAAACAACAAATTTTTTTAAATTTCTATATATTAATCACCGATAACATCTCCTTCTGGGAGTGTAAAGTAATCAGTTACATTCAAATGCATGAAGTCTAAATTATCTTCAGAAATAAAATTTGCTTCAATATTTTTCTCTCTCTTCTTTAAGGAGGCTTGATTAACTCAATCAGGTACTTTGGCGTACGACAAGTACATGACCAGTGCCTTTTTCCTCCATATCTATAGCATGCATTTTCTGCATTTGTTGCTTGCACCGCTTCATGCTTTTGTTCCTTTATTTTCCACTGTTGGTGGTGAGGATGGTTCTTTGGTGCATTATTATTACCATAATTAGAGTTTATTCCCCGAACCACGGTCATGACCACGACGAGGCCACGACATTTTCCACGCTTAGCTTGGTGGAAATTCGTCTCATTCGCTTCAGGGAATGGACAAGAACTAGTAGGCCAGGATTTCATGGTTTTTCATTAGTAGCCCATTATGTTGCTCGGCCACAAGAAGATGTCAGATAAGTTCAGAATACCTTTTGAATCCCATCTCTCGATATTGCTGCTCCAGGAGAAAATTCGAGGCATGAAAAATGGTGAAAGTTTTCTCCAACATATCATGATCAATAATATTATCACCACATAATTATAATTGGTAAATAATTATGAACATAGCAGAATTATACTCACTAATAGATTTAAAATCTTGTAGCCTTAAATGAGTCCAGTCATAACGTGCCTGTGGAAGAATGACCATCTTCAGGTGGTCATATCTATCTTTCAAATTAGTCCAAAGTATAACTAGATCTTTGACAATGAGATATTCCATTTCAAGCCTTCATCAAGGTGATGACGTATGAATATCATTGCTTTGGTACAATCTTGGTTTGCTGCTTAATTTTTATCCTTGATGGTGTTTGCCAGACCATCGATCAAGAAGAATTTCAGCATCAAGCACCAAAGACATGTAGCTTTTGCCCGATATATCCAAGGCTACAAATTCAAGTTTAAAAAGATTTGACATTTTTTAGAAAAAGAAAATTCGTACCTCTGATACTTTCAAAGTATTTGCTCGAGATGACAGAGTATCGTGCTGATAATATGTTATAACATAAATTATAAAATAAATAAATCAAAGACAAGTATAAAGAGAGACTTATATATTATTCAACTTCAAACCGATGTACATAATGAATTGAAAACTACTCCATTTATAAAAGAAAGGAAGCAACTGCTAGGCTTTTCAAGAAGCAGCTGCAATGTTTTTCACAAAGTAGTTGCGAAACTTTTCTTGAGCTGCTTGTAAGTTGTCTGCATGAGCTGCTTGCAACTTGTCTGTTTAATAAGAAGCTGCTGCAAGTTATTTTATTGAGTTGCTTGCAACCTGCATGTATTAGCTGCTTGTAAAAAAACGTCAATAGAGTACTAAACGGATAATCTTCTATGGATAATCTTCTATAGCAGAGTAATAAATGAACATCCACAATATAATATTTTCATAACAAAATTAACCAATAACAAATTAATTATCAAATTATTTGGCTGAATAGTTGCTACTATTTAAAGTATTTTCCATTAAATTGTATTTAAATAGAAGATTTTTGGAATATCGGCCAAATTACAACAAAAGAAGTGGGGGCCATCAGAATAGGTAATCGCTGCACAATTACGATAACAGAGAATCCATTTTATCCCATCGACTAGACATTGTTCAGGTTGAACTCTGAAAATGCAAAAAGTAAAAAACAAATTCAAATAAGCAAAACGTATAAATAAAAGGAAGGGTAACAGAAAATACAAAAAACCACATTCGTTGCGCGGTTGAAAATTGAAATGAAGGATGACGATGCCCTTCCCATATCAACGCCGACGGCACCTTCGTCATCATCGTACACAGCTTCCAAGAAGGAAACTTCCTCCTCCTATCCCGCCATTTTCGGCAGAGGTCGTTACAAGTTTTGGGCTTTTGCCGCTATTTTATTGCTAGCTTTTTGGTCTATGCTCACCGGAACTGTTACTCTCCGTTGGTCCGCCGGCAACCTCAACGCCATCTCCGATAATATCGACATTCCTCTCCCCGAAGATCTCGACGTTCTCGTCCGTACATATTTCCCCTTTTACCTTTTCCCTCATTGTTTACAAATTCTCCTATTTTCGTTTTAACGGAAATTATATGTATTTTTGGGCAGGAAATGGAAGAAAGGGAGAAGTTAGTGAAGCATATGTGGGATGTATATACAAACAGCCGTGGGATCAAAATGCCTAAGTTTTGGCAGGAAGCATTTGAGGCGGCATACGAGGAGTTAACAAGTGACGTTCATGGAGTTTCCGAAGATGCCATTTCTGAGATCGCTAAGATGTCTGTACGCTACATTCCTATTGAATCGCCACCTCTCCATTCGTCGGTTAGCTCTCTCTATTTGTCCCTTTCTCTTTGATCCCATTCTTCCCCGTGGTCAGTCGTGGCTATGAACTCGTGATTTAACTTTTGACTTTTTAAGTCGGCGATTTGGGGGTGTTTTATTAGATAACTAGATAAGTTAAGAATTTTGGTTGAGAAATTCTTTTATCTGTGGTGCGCTCACCTTGACTATTCCACCGGATACTTGCTAACTTTCGCCAGCCTCCCACCAACACAGGTACTGGGTAGCTCGTACCAAGGTTTAGGCGATAAGAATAAATCACCTAGTGGCTTTTTTTGCCTCCACTGGGTTGTTGACCTGGAGACCTCATGGTTCTCCTCCCGCTTCATTGACCTCTAGGCCACATCCGTGGGTGCAAAAATAAGAGAGAATCTTAGTTTAGAAACTAATTTGGTTCCTCTTTTCAATTGGATTTTTCTTTCCGGAACTATAATGTAAGGACACGGAGGAGTTTCAGCCAAAAGTACACACACGATACAAGCAGCTTTTCAGGTCACTTCAGTGAATTTTTTGTCCTGATGCAATATAGAGTTTACAGTTGTAATGGGTTGCGATGTAAACAGGAGGTTCCACTATCAAATTATGGAAGTAATTTAATTACGACCAAGTTAGAAACTGGTTTGTTCCATTTGTGCACTGTTGCGCCTTCTCACTTTTTAAGTTTTTACTAGTGTAGAACTTGATCTTTGTGTTAATTTAATTACATCTTTAGGAAATGATGGACTTTGATGATTATCAGATAGAAATATGGGTTTTCCTTTTGGAAAGAGTTCTTAGAGGGATGTTTTGTGTGCTTCAATTTTTCTTTTCTGTAACGCAACAGTATGATGTGCAAAGGAGCAGTTCAGATTTCTTCAAGGTCTTACTTTCCCTCTAGTAAACTCAATGTTCCAGCTTACAAGCTAGTTCCAAAAGGGAGCAATGCAATCCTTTCTGATAGCTCTGCTAGACAGAAGTGATAAAATTTGTATCATCATTATTCGTGCTTTGCAGTTGTGTATCTCAAGGCTCTGGAAGTAGTGCATGTAGTTTAATTCAAAGAGGTGTCTATTAACTTATCTGCTGTAAAATTTTAACTGTGTTTGGATAGCTATGGACATAATAATACCAATTGAACATAGTTGGTGGGTAAATAAACATGAATATCTGTCACAAATTTGATAAATAGGATACTGCTGAAACTCCTTGCTTTTGAGGCATCACTCGACCTCCATTCTCGCAAAAACTACTCAAAGAGATTGTCCTCCATCTTCACCAAATTTTCATCATGCACTTTATCAGAAAGCAAATAAGCAGCCAATGTTGATAGCAATAAACCCCATTAGCTTGAATAGTCAATGCCACGTTGCTACTATCTGAATATTGATCAGTACATGCACCCAATATGGAGTTATCAACCAGGTCAACTGCTTCTAGCTCCTATTACCAGCTCTACTTAAGCATCAACTCTTTGGATTGCTAGTTCCACATATTCACATTCCTGCTGGGGGATACAGGAGTTAGGCAGGAAATGAAGGCCCTAGACATGCGGTGATCATGAAGAAAGACAAGATGCTAACTTGTCCTCTTCTGCCTCTTCTCTCCATCTCCCTTTCCCTATCTCTTTGTTGCCTTTTGTTTTCCTTAAAATTTATGTGATGTCTAGGAGACGATGGAGGCTTTCTTGTTTTCTAAAAGATCCTTTTACAAACTTCTTACCTTCCCAGTTAATTCCCTCCTGTTCCTCATGATACATGTAACCAAAGGGGCCTGGAGCATGTGACAGTAGTGTTGGTTGCTAGTGCTGTCTACTGGCGTGTAAGATGGAGACATGGAGTTTCCAGGGTCATTGATACTGAGAGGAAGTTTTCGAGCTGATTGGACTGGATAATAGCACAGTTCTCTGTTCGACTTTGGTTCGCCCATTCTTGTGTTATTTCTGCTTTTTCTCCCATCAAGCTTGTTAATTTTCTCATTGCTCCTTATAAGAGTTGAAAGTTCTCCTTATCAAAAATAAATAAATAAAGAGTTGAATAAAGTTCTCTTTGCCTCCTATAGGGCTGCGTGCATGAAATGTACAGCTACTTCTTACTTAACTACACAGTGATATGATCGGTTTATCTTTCTGCAACTTATTTTGTCAAATCAGCTGGTATGAAGCATAAATGCCTGAAAATAATGCACCCAAAGCTTGACAGGTGATGGATAGTAAGATGTTGTGTTTTTCCCTCTCAGAAGGCCAATAACATTGGCTTGAGACATAAGGTTCTTCGTTTCTTTATGGCTGGATCTCTATCTTTATCTGTCTCAAACATGAACATGCACACATTTGCACAACTCATGGGCAGATGCAACAACCTTAGGTAGCACTGGATTCGTTGTAATTGAATCAAAACAGTAAGGTCTTCCTCATTAATATAGAATTCAATTAAAAAGAAGTTCTTGGGAGAGCAACTTCTTGGAAGCTGAAGGTGGCAGATGAATCTGTTCACTGAATTCTGCCTCTATTTCGGGTTGTTTTTTGTTTAAATCTTAGAAAGAGAAACCAAGAAACAAAAGTACAGATATATATAAGGTGGTCTTTCTAAGTTGTCTTTCTTCTCTTTCGATCCTGAACTCCTGCTTCTCCCAGATTCTTGTTATGTTGTGATTGCTCCTTTAACATGTGCAGCGATTGTAATTGAGTTATGTTTGATCTCATTTTAAACTATTTCAGGGAATACGAGAACTAAGTCTAAGGCAAACGAAGAGCGAACAAACAACTGCAACAGGGAGAAAGTTATGACTTGGAGAAATCAAGAACCGCCCATTTGCATGGTTTCCGCTTTTTCACACACGTTAAATGGTGATTTATGCCATCTGCTGTCTGGTATTGACGAAAGGGAGCATTTGGGAAAAGATTACACTGACATGCATTGCATTTTTTGCTGTAAGGACAAAACGATGTATCTATTTAGGTTTTGATACTTGTAATTTTTTTTCTCCTTTATTTTCCTGTCTTCCTAATGAAAGCACATATTGGTGAAAAACTCAAACTGTATCATGATTGGATTAATTCATGCGAAAAGAAAAATCTGGACTTGTTGCTACAGTTTTGCACTGGAAGACAGTTTCCATAGTTTGGTTTTTCACTTGTTTTTACTGATGATGTTAAATTGCAAGGGAACAGGAATTTCATTTTGGTTTGTTGTGGTTAAAGTTAAACATATATTTTTTGCCTTAGAATATTTATGGGTAGACACCAATCAGGCCATGACCACCGGTCTGTGCATTGTCTAGCAGTATTAGTATTTCAACTCCTCTTATAAAGGATGGCGCTGTGTTATTTACTACTTTTTTAGAAAGTAGTATTGTTTGAAATAGGCAGGGTGTAATTAATGTATATCTGCTCGTTCAACTGTAGAAATCATTGATGTCCTTGGGTATGATTTAGCAAACTCTTTTTACCTATAAAAAATTACAATAAATCAAGTGTAAAGTCTGACTTATCACAAATTGATATATTTTAAGAGCTTTTAAAGATGATGAGCAAGTATCATTATAATCGGAGTCCAAAATTTCATTTATATCAAATTAATCCCTGTAATTAATCTATAGTTTATCCACAAAGAAAAACCTTTTGTCCATTTTCTCTTCCATTTCTTTTTTCTCCTCCTACTTTCCCTTCATCTTCCTTTCCCTAGTTTCCAGTGTAGGATAAACGTTAACCTTTAATACTCTTTTTGGGGATGGATGGGGACGACTATATATGTTGTCACTGACATCTGCAGATTGAAACATTTGCATTTGAAACTGCATTTTATTATATAAGATGATCCTACTGTGTTAACACCTAATTTTTACCACATTCCAAATTCTATATTATTTTTAGTATAAATATTTCTTTAGGTCTGATCTTGATATTTTAAAGTTTTATCTTACCCTAAATAGATTTTGTTCGATTAAAATTAAAAAAAATAAAAACTACAAAAGTATTCACAATCTTAAAATATAAGATTTGTTCCTATGTTTAAATAGAAGAAGATATATATATATAACACACCTAGTTTCTTCTAATTTAAATGTAAGTTATAATAGTATTTTTTTAGTATAATTTAAACTATAGTGTAAATATTGGGTTTTCTTATTTATATAGTTTTCTTTAAATCTAAAAGTAAGCTTTATATATATATATATACATATATAAAATAATAATAACAACACCCAACTTTCCCACTTTTCCACTTCACTCATGTCTCACCCCCACTCCTTCACATCTCTTCTCCACTTACCCACTTCACTCATGCCTCATCCCCACTCCTTTAGATACCTTCTCCACTTCCCCCATTCCTCTCACAATTGACCCACACATCTATAAATAACATAAAAGGAAAAAAAGTGGGGGGATAATTTTTCTCAGTTAGACACTGCAGTTTCTTCCGAAGGATAGAGAGCAACCCATGTCTTCATCTTCCTCTAAAAAAAACACTCAAATAAGCCCTTAATGCACTACAAAACACCATGTAAATGTCTCCATTGATGCCTTAACCCACAAAAAAAAAACTAACATCTCTTTACCACCATATTTTTCGATCAAACCAGCTCAAAAATTACCCCAAACTTAGCTGATGCTGAAAAACAACCCCTGTAGCCCAGCAAAAACGCACAATTTGTCCTTCTCAAACCAACCAAAAGCCTCATTTAAAAGCACCTCAAAGTTGCCCCCATTTTTTGACTCGAGTTCGTCGCGTAGTTGTCAAGGTCTTCTGAAGAGTTTTATCCGGCAAGGTTGTTGATCGAGTCTTCGTCAAGGGTTAGCTCAATCGTTGAGATACACGAGCTGAAAAATAAGAGTGTTATCTTAAGAAGGTCAATTTTATACCTTTCTTTTACTATTTTAGTTGAGTACTATGTTGTGCTTGCTTCTGTTTAAATCATTTGATGGCCTCATTTTGGTTAAAGATTTTAAATCTACATTGACTGCTTAGTAAGATCTATTTCTATTCATTATATGATATTTCATTTCTCTTAGTTTGACATGCGACTTTAAGACGATATAATTCATTTAATAAATCTCATGCACATGATTTGAACCTTTGTTAAATTCAATTACTGAAGATGAATATAGTAGGTTGACAAAGTGATGTCTTGTGATCCTTTGTTAGTGTAATGAACCATCCACTACCTAATAATTAGGCCATTTGGTTCAAGTATAAAAATGCAGCAAGTTTTGGTTGTACAATTGTTGTGAGTCGTGGAGTGATTTTTGAAAAATTAGACTTGGGCCAATAAAATTAATCTTACTAAGGCACAAAGTAGTACATATGTTGTTGGCCTCTTTCTTCTCTATATAATAACAAAGATAGCCTACCTTTCCATAATTAATCTATTTTATGCTTTTCTACAATAATTTTCGTACTCTTATTACCTTACATTAATCTCAAAGTAGGAAAAATAATTCATGAATACGTTTGATTGCTTTAAGCACACTCCTAAGCAAATCGAATTATCGCGATTATGTACACGTACGCGTGACATAGTTACGATACCAAAAATAAATCGAGGTACGCATTCACGCGACTTTGGTAAAATAATCTTAATAATAATAAAGTGTTATTAATTGTGTACACGTTCGCGTGACACGAGTACGATAAAAATGAATATTTGTAGAAAAATCTTTAGGCGCGATTTAATCTATTCGCGTGACATAATTATGATTTTCAAAATAAATCGAGGTATGCGTTCCCGCAACTTCGGCCAAACATTCTTAATATTAACAAAGCGTGATTAATTGTGTACACGTATGTGTGACATGATTCTTGATGTGTCAAACGAAATGAGTACACGTATGCCTGACTCTTTTCAAGTTAATTCCATAATTACGAATAGTCAAGCAATTAAAAGCGGTAAATGATAAAATACACATAGGTTCTAAAATGTGTAATTAGAGAAATTAATTAAGCCATGTATGACTAAAAGCGACCATGCTAAAACTACGAAACTCGAGAATGCCTAACACCTTCTCCCGGGTTAACTGAATCCCTTACCCGGTCTTCTAGTTTCGCAGACTTTAAACGGAGTCAAATTTTCCTCGATTTGGGATTTAAAATAAATCGGTGACTTGGGACACCATAAATTATTCCAAGTGGCGACTATGAATAAATAAATAATCCCATTTCGATAACGTCACTTAAATTGGAAAAACTCCCTTATCCCGCTCGTTCGGAAAAAAAAAAGGTGTGACAGCTCTGGCGATTCTGCTGGGGAAAAGAACCCAGAAGCTCTGGTTCATGGTTCAGAATTCGAGCTTGTAATATGATTTATACTTGACTTTATTGATTTGACGTTATTACTGTATTTTTGGGCCTAATGTGCTAATTGCCACTTATTTACCGCTTTGATATTATTTGAATTATATTAAACTGTCTTCTTACGCCTCCCTTCTGAGTCTTCTGAATTTATGGTGCACACGCGAGCGTGGCCTACTTTTTTGTTAGAATTCATACCAATTAGAACGAGGCTGGGTAAGTAACTAGGCCGGGTAGACTTTCGTTCTCCCGGTACGTTGCCCCCACCTCGGCTCGAGCTGTCTGCTTGGGTAAGCCAGGTCTAAAACACTCCCCCTAGGATTTAAACCTAGAATAACATAGCCTCATGTCGGATCCCTAGTAGGAACGTTTGTTTGCATCATGTGCATTTGACTTTGGGGACTCAACACAGCGGTTGGGTCCGTCTAGGACAGGTGTACCCAAGAATTACATGGCCATCCTGATGCATCTTATGTGCTACTTGTGCATGTTGACCGGTTTCTAAAACAAAAATAAAAATACAAAAATATTGAGGGAAAACCAGAAGGAAGAAAATATGAGAGAGAGAAAATTTACCCGATTTTTAAAAATCTCATTATTTACCCAAAAAAAAAATTATTACAAAATAAGCCTGAATTTTTTACAAAGTGTCATCTTATTCCTGAAATATTGCCGAACTACGCAGGTCTGATTCTCACCGGATGTGATATACGTAAGCAAACCTCATCGGTTCTAGCCCAATTTTTAAAATTCAAAAATATTTTCGTTCTTTTCAGAACTTTTTCTTTCAAAAATTAAAAAAAAAATTAAAATTCAAAAATATTTTCTCTTTTCTCTAGAAGTTTTTTCTTTCATAAATTTAAAATAAAAGTTCAAAATCCAAAAATATGTTCTTTTTTCTTTAGAAGTCTTTATTTCGAAAAATCTCCAAAAAAAAAAATAATATTCAGAATCCAAAAATATTTTTCTTTCTTTTTTAGAGGTCTTTCTTTCGAAAATTCAAAAAAAAAAAAAGAAGTAAAAATCCAAAAAATATTTTCCTTATTAGGAGCTTTGATCGGTCTAAATTGTATAAGAGTAATAGTTAGTTTATTTACTTTATTCTTGATCTCCTGAACTACGTAATGGTCTGATTCATGCGGTAACATGATACGTAGGCAATCCCCATCGGATGCGATCAGAACCATAATTAATCTGGAAAAAAAAGGATTTTAGGAATAAATTTAAAAAGAGAGAGAGAGAGAGAGAGAGAGAGAGAGAGAGAGAGAGATAGAGAAAGAAAAGAGAACGCTAAATTCAAGATGAAAATAAACCAATAAATCAATAAGTCGGGATGAAGCATGAAGCCTGTCAAACTCATTCTAGAAATGAAAATGGCATTAGGTGCATGACATATAATGTGTGATTAATATATGAAAAATGCCTAACTCTAACACTTTTATTGTTTGTCATCTAAAGATAAGTTAAAAAAAGGTGGTTGGTTTGTGGTTTAAACTGGCGACTCACCCTTACAATACGAGATCAAAAGGAAAAAGTAAAATGGAAAACAACAGTGAGAATGAGTCAGATAATGATGATGTCCACGGATAATTGGTCGAACAAGGTAGGTAACTGATTGAATAAGTAAGAGTGTTGAAGCAACAATTGGCAGAGATGTACCAAGCTTGGGTGAATGGACAAGCACCGCCCCCACTACCCATAAGGCTTTCGGACAATCTTCATAGTGTGTCAGTTGCAAGTCAAGTGCCCATCTCCATAACAAGTAATCCATTGTACCAACCTGGACCTGGATTCAGTCCGAGCATTAACCTTCCCACTATCCCCAGTACCTCCATTTCACGTCCTCCAACTGCACCCCTCAGAAATGACCCACCTACTGTACCCATTGTCCATACCATCACTGTTCCTCAACCGGCTCTTGCTCAAAAGTCCCAAAATGATTCACTACTGAATGGTCATGATGACCAACATTACTCTCCGGAATTGACTTTCAAGGTTCCAGATTCATACAAGCATACTCCTAAGAACATGTTCCCATTTGAGATCGAAAAGCCCGACAAGAATATGGAACAAGAGGAAATGAATAGAAAAATGAAGAGCTTGGAACAATCCATGAGAAACATACAGGGTTTGGGAGGCCACAAGAGTGTTTCATTTAACGATCTATGCATGTTCCCCCATGTCCATTTGCCACCCGGTTTCAAGACCCCCAAGTTTGACAAGTATGACGGGCATGGTGATCCCATTTCCCATTTGAAGAGGTATTGTAACCAATTAAGGGCGGCAGGAGGCAAAGAAGAATTACTCATGGCTTATTTTGGGGAAAGTTTGAGAGGAATTGCTTCTGAGTGGTTCATAGATCAAGACATCTCTCGCTGGCACGTTTGGAATGACATGGCTCAAGATTTTTTCGTACAGTTTCAGTACAATATTGATATAGTTCCTAACCGATCCTCTCTTGTCATCATGAAGAAGAAATCAATAGAAAGCTTTAGAGAATATACAATCAAGTGGAGAGAGCAGGACGTTAGGGTCACAATGAAAGAGGCAGAAATGATTGACTATTTTCTCCAAGCTCAGGATCCTGATTACCTCCATTACATGTTGGCCGCTATTGGTAAACCTTCTGCTGAGGCGATTAAGATTGGTGAAATAGTTGAGAATAGCATGAATTCGGGAAAAATTGTGAGTCAGGCATCCCTTAAGGCAACCACGCAAGCAATTCAAAGCGGGTCAGGCAGTTTCGGAAATCGAAAAAAGCAAGAGGAAGGATCCATACAGGATGATAATGATGATGTTTGCTAGGGTCTCAAAGAGATGTTCAATGGAATCAATATGGTTCAAGTTGGTGAAAGCCCCAGCCATGCAAGTGTTCAACTCATTGGTCCAAATACCTCGCTCAACAACTGGGAAGCAACTCCTCTTCACATCAGGAAGGAGACTTGGTAGTCTGTTTTGTTGATTTTTCTGTATTTGGATTATTTTAAGGGTTGTAATCCAAATATTTTATTTTAATTGCTTTCCTTTGATGTTAACGCTTCTATCCTTTCAAATTCAATGAAACGAAGTTCCATTTTCTTAGTAAAATTCTATCTTTTCCTTTTCCTAATTTTTGTTAATTTCTTATCCTTTTCAGCTTCGTTAATGTTGGCTTTAAAAACATGACATGCACGCGGAATTTATGCCCAGATCTTAAAAAGTTGTCTAATATCAAAATAATGAATCAAGAAGTTGAGATTCCCTCTCTCCTAATCATTGTCGAAGCAGGGATCGAAGACACTGACTGACTCAAGTCCCGATTGGAACAATTGAGTTTAATTGATGAAAAGCGTTTGACGGCAGTTTGTTTTGGTCAATTATACCAAAAAAGAATGGCACGCGCTTACAACAAGAAAGTGCGCTCAAGACAATTTAAGGTAAGACAACTTGGTTTGAAACGTATCTTTCCGCACCAGGAAGAAGCAAAAGGAAAGGTCGCCCTGAATTGGCAAGGTCCTTACCTCGTCAAGAAAGTATTGTCAAAAGGAGCCATACACTTGACAGATATAGAAGGACAGGTGACTAATATATCCGTTAACGCGGATGCAGTCAAGAGATATTATGTCTGACATGATTCTATTAGGGTAATTTTGTACTTAGCATTCTCAGGTTGGGATGACGAAAGACTATCATTCTCGTTACCCAAACATTGGTCAATCCTAGTTAGCCCTTTGAAGCCTTGTTTATATTATTTCTTTGTTTTTCCCTCTTTTGGAACCATTGTACTTAATCAAAAAAAAAGTCAAAAAAAAAAAATCAAAAAAAAAAGATCATCAAAGCGAGTTCATGTTAATAAAACTACGTCCGACCTGATTCCGAAAGGATACGTAGGAAGCTTCACTCTGGGGTTCGGTCACACTAAAACAAAAATCTATATTTCCCAGTATTCAAAGAAACTGAGGCATGATTTTATTTTATTTTTCGACGGTTTTCCGTCAAAATGGTTCCAAAAGTTGTAATTCAGTTGAATAGTTCTTTTTACATTTCCTTTTTAAGACCTTCTGATCAAATTTCGAGAATGCTAAGTTGGTATATTACGGTGATGCCTCGGCCATTGTAAAGAGAGAAAAATAAAATGAGAGAGCCTTATTGGTGAAAGCCGTCACGAGCACTATAAAGCGATAGTGAGTTAAGAGAAAAGCAAATGAGAGAGGTCAATTGGTGAAAACCCACAAAGAGCGTCGTCCATCGATTTAGGACTTCATATATCCCGGCACAAGCATAGTTAAGACAAAGAACTCAGTTTCAAAGTGAAGTTTACAACGGATTTTGAGAATTAGACGGTTCGGACGGATCGGACATCCAGTCCAAAGTGCATGTCATGTTAATTGAAGTCATCATATTAGTCCAGATAAGTCATTTTCATTTTATTTTTCTTCTCCGAAAGGTATACTTCTTGATTAAGTTGTAATACCTATTAGTTTACCTTCTTGTTTTCTTTCATACCATTCTTTTTGAGCCCCTTCCAGTCTAAGCAAAGAAAAGAAAAGGCCTCAAAATTGGTTACAGTTTTCCTGGTATATGAAGCTAAACTTTCTGGGCATGAACATTATGGGAAAAGGCATAAATCTATCTTTGAGCTTCCCTGACGAGCAAAAGGTTTGAAGGAATGAACAATGTGTCAAGGGTCAACGAAAGTTACTCAGTTAAAAATCGTTCTGGGAGCAAGGTTGTTTGCACCATAGGCATAAATGGCGATAGGCGCAAAATAGTCAGGTTCTAATATTGAGAAAGAAGATCTGCAGAAACAATGACAGAATCTCCAGGCAATTTGTACGACCATCGATGGAGTCAGTTTTTCTAACAAGTGTAATGCACACAAGGTCAAGTCACCCAAGAGATCAAGGCCACAAACTGATCACCATTTTAAAAACTAATGAATCTTTCTTTGTTCAAAACAAGAACATAACAATTTTAGGAAACAGTTCGTGAAAAGACGAACACCACCAGATCTTCAACACAGGGTACCACATCCCCTGGTCGCATTACTTATTGCCAACACAGGGTACTACATTCTTTGGCTGCATATTATTTCCAACACAGGGTACTACATCCCCTGGTTGTATTTCTCGTTGCCAACATAGAGTACGACATTCCCTAGTAGCATCTCAGAGTGCCACGAGCCTCATTTTATTGCCAACACTGGGTACTACATCCCCTGGTTGCATTACTTTTTGCCAATATAGGGTACGACTTTCCCTAGTAGCATTTCAAAGCGCCACGAGTGTCAGTTTGTTGCAAACATAGGGTACGACATTCCCCAGTAGCATCTCAGAGAGCCACGAGCCTCATTTCATTGCCAATCAGAGGGTACTACATCCCATGGTCGCATTACTTTTTGACTACATAGGGTACGACATTCCCTAGTAGAATCTCAGTTAGCCACGAGCCTCATCTTATAGCAAATGCAGGGTACTACATCCCATGGTCGCATTACTTTTTGACTACATAGGGTACGACATTCCCTAGTAGAATCTCAGTTAGCCACGAGCCTCATCTTATAGCAAATGCAGGGTACTACATCCCCTGGTTGCATTTTATTGCCAACATAGGGTACGACATTCCCCAGTAGCATCTCAGAGAGCCACGAGCCTCATCTTATTTCCAACACAGGGTACTACATCCCCTGGTTGTATTTCTCGTTTCTAATATAGGGTACGACATTCCCTAGTAGCATCTCAGAGTGCCACGAGCCTTATTTTATTTCTAACACAGGGTACTATGTCCCCTGGTCGCATTATTTTCTGCTTGCATAGGGTACTACATTCCCTAGTAGCATTTCAGAGAGCCACGAGCCTCATCTCATTGCCAAACACGGGGTACTACATCCCCTGGTTGCATTTTATTGCCTACATAGGGTAAGACATTCCCTAGTAGCATCTTAAAGCACCGCGAGCCTCATTTTATTGTCAACATAGGGTACTACATCCTCTGGTTGTATTTTTTATTGCTAACATAGGGTACGACATTCCCTAGTAGCATCTCAAAGTGCCATGTACCTCATCTTATTGCCAATACATGCTAGTACATCCACTGGTTGCTTTACTTTCTGCCAACATAGGGTATGACATCCCCTAGTAGCATCCTAGAGTGCCTCGAGCCTCATCTTATCGTCAACACAGGGTACTAGATCCCCTGGTTACCTTCCTTCTTGTTAACACTGGGTACGCCATCCCCTATTATTATTATTATTATTATTATTATTTTATTTTTTTTTAAATGTGTCTTTTTCAATTCCTTATTCTGCAATCGCAAAGATAGTTTAATGTGTTTTCAATAACTCACAAAAATTTCCTAGTGCAAACTGGGGCAGAAAATTTTTGTTCGTTTTGTTTGTTTGTGATGGCTTGTAGGTTTTTCTGCAAGCACATATTTCAGTTCTTTCCGGAGAAAGTGGAAGGTTTCATCCCAATACTAGTCGCGACAAGCTTTGGCGTAATGATGCGGAAAATATGGTCAAGATCCATCCTTCCATCATTTGATCAAGAAACAAGCATGTAAGAATATTTCATAGTCTGTTGCATCGAGAGCATCGAGTTTCACTCTAAATTCAATGGGAGAAGCAAGTCAAGAATTAAGACAAGACTCTAGATGTCATTTAGATAGGAATTTTGTAACTCTTAGATTTCAAGAGTATGTAATTTTCTTTTCATTTTGATGTAATAGTCGGAACTGCGGATCGGAACCTCGACGGAAATTCACTCGGCTCTCCATCTAAGCATACTCTATCAGTCATATTTCACTTGAACTACAAGTGACCTGATTTCCTTATAACCCAGGATATGTAGACAGCCTAAAACCAATGTTTGGTCAAATCTTTTTCTTTTATCTTCTTTTCCTTCTTAAATAATAGTGAGGTCAAAAATCAGTCACCTTGTTCATTTTTCTTTGCCTGAAAACACTCCATGTTTTCAAGCAAAGAGGGGCATGCTGTGAACACCTAATTTTTTACCACATCCCAAATTCTATATTATTTTTAGTGTAAATATTTCTTTAGGTCTGATCTTGATATTTTAAAGTTTTATCTTACCCTAAATAGACTTTGTTCGATTAAAACTAAAAAAAAAAAATTACAAAAATATTCACAATCTTAGAACATAAGATTTGTTCCTATGTTTAAATAGAAGAAGATTTATATATTCGTACACACACACACACACACACACACCTAGTTTCTTCTAATTTAAATTTTAAGTTATAATAGTATTTTCATTTAGCATAATTTAAACTATAGTGTAAATATTGGGTTTTCTTATTTATATAGTTTTATTTAAATCTAAA
>ML342838.1:0-16643 GCA_005239505.1 Nicotiana paniculata
CACTCATGCCTCACCCCCACAAATCCTAACTAACCACCCATGACCCCCCACGTCCAAAAAACTCCAGACACACATACACATATAAAACTCCTTCTTCAAAATCAAAAAGAAAGGAGAAGAGAGCTAAGGTTGAGTTTTTATTTTTCTAATTTCGGATGAATTCACTCTGAGTTTTTTGAGGTGATTTGGTCGTAAATCGTTGTCGTGCTGTTTCTATTTCGCTGAGCTTTATTAGCCGTTACTCGACATCCTTTTTGATTGATCCATTTTCCGTTTTAGTTGTTTTTCGATCATAGGTATGTTCACATGTCTCTATTGCTTTAACTTGAAACCATCCATGAAGGTTGAGTTGTTCATTGCTTTACGCTAATAGATCCATGTAAAAAAATAAAAATAAAAGAATTTCAAGTTGGTTTTGTTTGTTCACTGTTTGTCGTCGGCATGTATATTTTCAGATTATGTGAGTAAATATTTATTCTGAGACATGTTGTAATGAGACGAAATGTCAGTTTAAAGTCTACAAAGATTTTAATTATTTTTTTTTTCTTTCGATCGGCATGTTTCTTCTTCTCCGATTACAAGTTATTAGATCACATCTAATTCAAAACAGTCCATCGCATTACATATGCTTTGAGTCCAAGACATTCAATGAACTATAATAGCTGGAAAATGGTAGTGTCAAAACAAGAGGTATGATGTTGAGTTCATGTGTCTGAAATGTGTTTAGTTTTTTTTTTATTTAAAAAAAAAATTAGTATCAAAAGATCGCAAAGAATTGAAGCTCAAATAGATCTGTAAAGGATCCCCTTTGTTCTTAGCTCATTCTGCTACGACAGTTCAATAAATGTTGCCGATAAATCTCTTTCTTTGTTAACATGCGTTTGCATATGATTCTATTTTGTTTATCAATTGCTATGATGGAAAGAGGTGTTGATATGGTCATGTAACTTTTTTTTAATCTTTGCCTTTTTGTTATATAATCATTTAATTACTTTACAGAATTATCCATTTTCTTATATTGAGTAATTTTCGTTACTGATTCTGTGGCATGACATTCGGTGAATTTTAGCGCTTTGTAAGGATTTGACTATTGAAAACGTACATGTCCATTCCACATTCTAGCAACAGAAAAGAAAATCAAAGAAGGAATTTTTTTTTAAGCTTTATATTAAAATTTAAACCAAAAAAAAAAGAATATGAAGTGGTATAATCTGTTGGAATTTATTGCCATCCATCCTCTTATATCGTGTGTGGAATGTCTTTGTATATGGGTCAAAGGAGTGGGGAAAAGTCGAAACATATTAGTAATTAATGATTCTGATGTTTTATCATAATTGTGTATACGTTCGCGACACATAATTATGAAATTTTTTTATCGAAGCATGTGTCCGTGCAACTTTGGCCAAATTTTTTTTTTAATAATTAAGCGTGACAAGTTGTGTACGCGTACGCGTGACATGACTTAAGCGTCGATTTTCAAATAAATTCAAGGTACGCGTTCGCGCGACTTTAGCCAAAATTTTCTTAAATAAACTAAGTGTCGTGAATTGTGTACATGTACGCGTGACATAATTTTTGACGCATCAATTCAAGCGGGTATACGCATATGTAACCCGTGTTAAGATAATTCTTTAAATACAATTGAGTAATAAAAAGCGGTAAAAATATATATATAAAAATGCACTTAGGTACTAAAATCAATAATTAAACAATTTAGACCAAGTTTAGTCATTAAGCGACCGTGCTAGAACCACGGAACTCGAGAATGCCTAAAACCTTCTCCCGGGTTAACAGAATTCCTTACTCGGATTTCTGATTCGCAGACAATTTAAACAGAGTCAAAATTCCTCGATTTTGGGATGTCTAATAAATAAATGGTGTCCCGGGACACCGTAAAAACCCTGGGTGACGACTCTGAGTAAATAAAATAAAACTCAAAAATCAAATAATGTCACTTAAAGGGGAAAAACTCCCTTATTACCCTTACCGGGTGAAAAAGGAGGTGTGACTGCTCTGGCGACTCTGCTGGGGAACGAACCCAGAATCTCTGGTTCAGGGTTCAAGAATTCGAGCTTTTTTATGTTATTTTACTTGGCTTTGATTAATTGTGATATTACTGTATTTTTGTGCGCTCAATGTGCTAAATGTTATTTTTTTACCGTTTTGATATTTAATTGAACTGTATTTAAACTGCCTTCTTACGCCTCCTTTCCGAGTCTCTAAAACTTGGTGCACACGTTCGTGTGACCCGCCTTTCTGTTAGAGGTCATACCAAGTAAGAAATACGGGGATGGACTAGCCACTAGGCCGGATAGTCTTTCGTGCTACCGGTACGTCGCTCCCACCCCGACTCGAGTTGTCCGCTCGGATAGCCAAGGTCTAGAACAAAACCTCAGGTTTAACCCTAGAATGACAAAACCTCATGCCGGATCCCTAGTAGGANTAATAGAAAAACCAAGAGTAAGGAAAGATAGAAATTTACCAGTGTTAAAAAAAAACCTAATATTTTAAAAATACCTCGGAACTCTGACAAAATTTTTCGGAAAAAAGAAGAATTTCAAAATAAGTCAAAATAATTTTTCTTTAGTTATGTCAAAACTTTACTGAACTACGCGGGTCTTATTCTCACCGGATGTGAGATACGTAGGCAACCTTCATCGGATCCGGCCCCCACTTTTCAAAAATTCAAAAATATTTTCTTTTAATTCTTCTCAAAATCCAAAAATATTTGCGTTCTTATTTAGAAGTCTTTCTTTCGGAAATTCCCAAAAATAAAAAAATTCAAAATTAAAAAAAAATTCTTTCTTCTTTAGAAGTCTTCCAAAACAAAAACTTAGAAATCCAAAGACATATTGTTTTTGTTAGGAGCATTCATGGTCTGAATTGTATAAGAATAAGAGTTAGTTTATTTACTTTATTCCATATTTTCCTGAACTACGTAATGGTCTGATTCATGTGGCATCATGATATGTAGGCAATCCCCATCGGATGCGATCATAGCCATAATTAATCTGGGGGGGAAAAATGGCAAAAAAAAAATGATGAGAGAAACTTTTTTTTTTTTTAAAAGCATAAAAAAAGAAGAGCATTAAATTCAAAAGGAAATAAACCAAAAAGCTGGGATGAAGCATGAAGCCTTCCAAAATCATATTAGAAATGAAAATGGCATTAGGTGCATGACATATAATGTGTGATTAATATCTGCAAAATGCATAACTCTAACATGTTTCTTATTTGTCATCAAAAGATATAGTTAAAGAGAGGTGGTTGGTTTGTGGTTTAAACTGGCGACTCACCCTTACAACACGAGATCAAAAGGAAAAAATAGAATGGCAAACAACAGTGAGAATGAGTCAGATAATGATGATGTCCATGGAAAATTGGTCGAACAAGGTTCAGGACTGGTTGAAGAAGTAAGAATGCTGAAGCAACAATTAGCAGAGATGTACCAAGCTTGGGCGAATGGACAGGCACCGCCTCCACTACCCATAGGTTCTTTGGATAATCTTCATAATGTGTCAGTTGCAAATCAAGTGCCCATCTCCCTAACAAGTAACCCATTGTATCAACCTGGATTCAGTCCGAGCATTAACCTCCCCACTATCCCCAGTACTTCCATTCCACGTTCTCCAACCGCAACCCTCAGAAATGACCCACCTACTGTACCCCTTGTTCCTACTTTCGCCGTTCCTCAACCGGCTCTCGCTCAAAAGATCAACAATGATTCACAATTGAATGCTCATGAGGCCCAACATTACTCTCCAGAACTGACTTTCAAGGTTCCGGATTCATACAAGCATACTCCTAAGAACATGTTCCCATTTGAGATCGAAAAGCCCGATAAGAATATGGTAGAAGAGGAAATGACTAGAAAAATGAAGAGCTTGGAGCAATCCATGAGAAACATACAGGGTTTGGGAGGCCACAAGAGTGTTTCATTTAACGATCTATGCATGTTCCCCCATGTCCATTTGCCACCCGGTTTCAAGACCCTCAAGTTTGACAAGTATGACGGCATGGTGATTCCATTTCCCATTTGAAGAGGTATTGTAACCAATTAAGGAGGGCAGGAGGCAAAGAAGAATTACTCATGGCTTATTTTGGGGAAAGTTTTAGAGGAATTTCTTCCGAGTGGTTCATAGATCAAGATATCTCTCGCTGGCACGTTTGGAACGATATGGCTCAAGATTTTATCGTACAGCTTCAATACAATATTGATATAGTTCCAGACCGATCCTTTCTTGTCAACATAAAGAAGAACTCAACAGAAAGCTTTAGAGAATATGCAATTAAGTGGACAGAGCAGGCCTTTAGGGTCAAACCACCAATGAAAGAGGCAACAATCTTAAAATATAAGATTTGTTCATATGTTTAAATAGAAGGAGATATATATATATATATATATATATATATATATATATATATATATATATATATATATATATATATATATATATAAATACCAAACCGAACCCAAAAGGAAACCTTGTACAACATAGGAATCTAGATAAGTAATACTACACAGCGAGACCAGTACGGTATTTGACAATTAGAAGATGCAAGTAATTCAGTTTAAGCAAATAGCGGGGAATCATGAAACTATGAAAAGATCTAATATATTTAACAGGAGAAGATATTGGTTAACAGGTAGCAAGTAAGCATGGAAAGCATTTAGTGCATATAAAATTTAAAGCAGGGAGGGAGATAATTAAAAAACAATGGAAAATCAAGGAAATTAAGAAATTCGGCGGCTTATAAGCACTTATCACCTCGCATATACGCCGCTGACATGAAATTCACATAGCACATAGTCTGAGGGTTCCTGATTCCCTCAAGTCAAGGTTAGACTCAACACTTACCTCGCTCTAAAGATCACTCAATGCTCAACCACAACTTTGCCTTTCAAACAAGCCTTTGAACCAACAATATCTAGCAAATTACCAACCAAATGATTCAAATTAAGACTTAGGAACTACCCACGATTGCAAAGGATTCAATTTAGATCATTATTGAAAACGTCAACAAAAGTAAACTCCTGAGCCTGCTTGGTCCAAACCCGAAATTCGAACCAAAACCCAATTACTCATTCACCCCCGAGCACGATTATGTAATTTGTTTTGGAATCCGACCTCAATTGGAGGTCTAAATCCCAATTTTATAAAAATCCCTAATTCTACCCAAACCCCCAATTTCCACCATGAAAACACTAGATTTTAGGTTGAAATATTAGGAAATATAGTGAAATATGGAAAGAAAATGGATTAGAATCACTTACCAATGATTTGGGAAGAAGAGTGCTTGGGAAAATCGCCTCTAGGTTTCTCTTGTTTTGAAAATTTGAAGAATGAGAGAAAATCCCGTTTTTAGCAATTTGATCAGTTGCAGATATTGCATTTGTGATTGCGAACCCCACAAATGCGAAGAAACAATCGCAAATGCGAAGTTCTCCTATTTCTGCTGTTATTGCATTTGCGATGATTTGTTTGCAAATGCGAACGTTGATCTTCCGCAAATGCGACCGTTTGATCGCAATTGCGATCACTGTACCCCTCTGTCCCACTTCGAAAATGCGAAATCTTGTTTGCAAATTCGAACATGAGGTACCCCAGCTACTCTTCGCAAATGCGAACCTAGCAGAGGTCGCAAATGCGAAGCCTCACCTCGCAATTGCAAGGTTTGAAGCCTGCACCAGAACTGAAGCACACGGCCAATGTTTCTAAGTCCAAATTACTCTGTCACCTATTCGAAACTCACCCGAGCCCTTGGGGCCCTAAACCAAATATGCGAAAAAGTCTAAAAAGATCATACAAACTTGCTCGCGCGATCCAATCGCCAAAATAACACCTAGAAGTACGAATTGAGCATCAAATCAAAGGGAATTTTCAAGAAAACTCATGAACTTCTATTTTCAAAATCGAACGTCCGAATCACGTCAAACCAAGTCCGTTTTTCACCAAATTTGACAGACAAGTCATAAACATGTTATTGGACCTATACCGGGTTCTGGAACCAAAATACAGACCCGATATCAATAAAGTGAAACATTGATCAAACTTTCAAAGTCATTAAGCTTTTAAATTTTTAAATTTCAACAAAGTGATATAACTCGGGCTAGAGGCTTCCGAATTCGATTCCGGGCATATGCCCAAGTCCCAAATCACGATACGGACCCACAGAGACCATCAAAACACGAATCCAAGTTTGTTTACCCTAAACATTGACGAAGTCAACTCAAATAGATTTTAAGGCAAAATTTTCATATTTTTCTTAGTTTTTAACATAAAAGCTTTCCGGAAAAAGTACCGGGATTGTGCACGCAAATGGAGGAGGGCTAATATGAGGTATTTAAGGCTTCATAGGCACAAAATTAGATTCTAAAACATAAGATGATCTATCGATTCATCACATTAGCCAAACACAAACTGCTTCTCTCCTAAAGTATTTTTTCGAAAAGCACTTATAGAAAAATCACTTTTCAAAATAAGTAGAATTTTTCGACTTGGCCAAACGGCTATTGATCCAACTAGATTTTAGTGTACGTGCGTTCCACGTGTCTAACATATTAATCAATAAAAATATATACAAAAAGAATAAATTTATTCTGCATGTACCCCATACACTCCTATAATCTAGGTAAACTGATTTGTATTTCAGTAATTTTTGTAGGTCGTCAACTAGACACTCCCAATTTAATCCCTTTTTTGAGACTTATATTTCTTCTCATCTCAAAGATTTTCATTTAGCTCTAACTTATGCACCACCTGAGAAAGTAGGAACACTCTAAAATAACTCATTCCACCTAATCCCTTCCTAAATAATTATATTTATAGATTACATAAATATATATATATATATATATATATATATATATATATATATATATATATATATATATATATATATATATATATATATATATATATATATATATNATAAAAAAAAAATTTAAAAAAAGGGAAAAAGGTTTCTACGTTTTTCTTTGACAGCGTTTCTGAAAAATTACCCATAAGAAAAGTACTTAAGAGTTTTCTTTTAATGTATTGTCCTTTTCTATTTATGTATAGGAAAAATTAGGTTTCAAAAATAATTTGATTCCTCCTTGAAATATATTTTTTCTTTTAATTAACTTAAATTTTAGGAATTGAAGACATTTTAGTTCTTTCTCTAAAACGTACTTTTTTCGTTTATTTATGGTAGGGATTGAGTAATGTGTTTTTCACTTTTCTAAATCAAGGTCCTAAATAGGAAAGTAACTAAATGAGTATTTTTAAATAGTAGAAAAGTAAATTGAATGATTAATACTTTATATAAGAAGATAATTAAATGACTATTTTGTCTAGCGTGAACTCTATTTTAAAGGGATAAAAAAGATGAACAACATTTCGGTAAGGGTTTTCGTATTTTTAATATAACTAGTATCTATGAACGTGCGTTGCACGTTAATAATGGCACATGATGATTTAAATATTTATTTATATGAAGGAACAATAAATTTAATTAATGAGTGAAATTTTATGTATAATAATACAACAAGCATCTAAATGCCGAAAAATATTATTACATTAGCATAATACATGAATTTTAAATAAAAGTACATAATCTAAACTTACACAAATGATCAATTTTGTCATGTTAGTTAGATAATTATGTATTATAATTTAAAAGTATTTAATGTGATGGTATCTTAATGAACCCTTCTTTGTGGACAATATTTTTTGTGTATGTTTCCTCCTAATACTTTGGTTGCTCTGCCTTAACCAGAACTCTTATTGTCGATCTTGATATCCCTCTTTAAAGTGCAACATACAGTTGTTCATGCAAGAAAACATATTGCAGTGAATATAGTCCAATATTTAGTATGTTTGTCCTTGTCCTTGTCCTTTATTTATTATATTTGCAAAAGATAAACATACTAAAAATTATTTTCACACAAATTTAAAAGGGTATTCCTTAGTTTCGAAATACGAAAGTTGAAACTAAGAAATAATAAACTTGACAACAAACATGTATGGTAGAAGACCATTTGGTATTAACGTATTTAAGTATTCTTCTTGGTAATAATTATTGATATCATTTTCTGCTGAATCAAAAACAAAAAATATTTTGTTTTTACTATAAAATTATGCAATAAATATTTTATTTAGTTGATCAACATATCCATTTATGCTAGCTAAGATGTTACATCTCGCATTTTTTCTACGTTAAAGTTTCGTCTTCAATTAATTGACGTAGACTCAGGGATGAGATTTTCTTGAGATTATAAGCATTATGCTATTTCAAACACGTGATGAATAAATTCGTGAAGGAGAGAAGGTAAGCAAATAGAAGAAAATGAGTTTCGTCGAAGTTTGGCAATTTGGGATAAAATACGGTCCAAGCTATAATATGTCGGAGTTATGGACTAGTGCCATACAAGGTACCATATGACCATGATAGTATGATGTATAAAGTGTATTAAAAATGAGTAGTATTTTAAGTAATTTGAGATAATTCTTAATTATGTGGATAATTGGTTAACTATCGGATAATAGGATATTACCTAATTAACCAATAAGTTATGGCATAAGATTAAAACCCTCCATCCACGTGGCAGCAAGCCACTACCAAAACATATGACTCTTAGTCATATTTGGGATATGTGGCAACCAATTCAAACATAAGCCTTGTAATTCAAAGAAAGCTACATATCTTTTAGCAATTAAAAGATACATATCTTTCAACATTTAAGAGAATAGAAAAGGCTCTACATATGGGCAATCTGAAGCTAACGTAGAAGGAAATCTGAAGCTAATGTAGAAGGGTATGGATCTTCAATAATTCAAACAGAGATTTTATAGTATCTTAAGCAACGTGATATTTTACAATTTTAAGGGAGTACGGTGTAATCCTTCTCAAGAATATCACACGGATTTTTTCCTACTCCAGTTATGTTAAGGCTAAGCGCTTCCTTCATTTTGGCATAATCACGTAATTACATGCGTTCGATAATGGGACATAAAGAGAAATTCATATTCCGGAATTTATGTATATTTTTCTAGTCTCGTAAGTTACAATATGCTCCTTATCGGGAATTCATATTCAATTGAGTATTCCTTCTTCCAGTCAAGAGAGAAGAGAGTCTATATATACAGTTGTATTGGTAAACTTCACACGTATAATACTTATGATGACTCTCAATCTATGTGGAGCAATGACAATATGACAGCTGGACGAGACTTTATGAAGAGGTACGAGATAAAGAGGAACGGAACAGCATACCCACGGGGTAATCAGATACGGGAATCTCAACCTAATTGAGAAGGTGAAGAGACACGGTCAGAATGAATCAAGACGGAACAAAGGACAGATTCGGGGATCTTCAATTAATGATCCAAAACGTTACTTAATCTTCACGCAACAATTACAATTAATCATTGTAACATTACATTAATTCAATTATTAGCCATTAATGTTCAATCATTGAAAAGAGTAGACGTTATATTAAGAAATTTTCTATAAAAAGGGAGTAAAATATAACTTGTAAGGACACGTTCGAAGCACTATTATAATTACTTACTTTTTACGCATCTTTCTGCTTTCTATTTACGAATTTACTTACAATTATTAGCATATTCTTTGGTTATCAGAAACCCGTGTTCTTCTTAAAAAAGCTTTGGCAGAGAATCTAATTCTTGGGTTAAACAAATTGGTTCCGTTACCAGAAATATGATAATATCTATTTTTTCTCAAACAACATTCTGTAAATTATGTCGAACGCCAACGACAACAACCAACAAAGGATTGGAAATCCAGTTCCATCACCTTCAGGTTCCCCACGAGGCTCAAGGGAACATTCCCCAGAGAGATCTACGACTCAAAATAATAATCACAATGGAAATGAACAAACAGGAGAAAAAGATCCTGTGAAACAAATGGTTGGTGAATATGTGACTCAAGACTTACAAGCTTTCATGAGGGGACTGCCAGCTTCATCACCTACACCCCCTCCTAACAACACCACAACTGTGGAAAATCCACAATCCGGACTAGCAAACTCAGGAAGTAGAGGCACTCCAAATGAGTCCCTCGAAGCAAGACCAGGTATGTCCAGTAATCCAGAATTATAGTCTTTATTACTAACCTTGCAGAAGCAGGTGAAGGAACAAAACGACCGAATCGAGAAAATTCCTGGAGTACCACCTGTTATCAAAGGCATTGACGTTGATAGATATTCTCAACAACCTTGGAAACCAAATGCAGCACCCTTGCCTATTCCCAAGAAATTCAAAATGCCTAATATTCCCAAGTACGACGGGACAACTGATCCATGTGATCATGTAACTGATTTTGCTACAGGAGTAAAAGGCAATGATCTGACTAAACAAGAAATTGAATCAGTACTAGTCAAGAAGTTCGGAGAGACACTCACCAAAGGAGCACTAACATGGTATTCTCTTCTACCCGAAAATTCTATTGACTCTTTTGCTGAGCTTGCAGATTCTTTTATAAAAGCACATTCCGGTGCACAAAAATTCAAAAAAACAATGAAGACATATTCAAGATAAAACAAGGAGACGCGGAGTTGCTCCGAGAATTTGTAGGCAGGTTTCAATGAGAAAGAATGTTGCTACCAAGGGTACCTGACAATTGGGCAGCAATGGCGTTTGCAAGCAACTTAAATGACAGAAGCTCAGAAGCCACGAGAAAACTAAAGGAAAGATTGAGAGAATTCCCAGCCACGACATGGAACGATGTCTATAACAGGTATAGCACCAAGCTACGAATAGAAGAAGAGACCATTGCTCAATCAAAAGTTGAAGATCGAGCCAGTTCTAGACGCTCCGAACCAGAAAGGAGAACAGGTAAGAACAGGTACGATCCATATATGGGACCTTCAGGACGAGAAACTCATTCCAGGTTTGAAAACACACGGTCGGAATATAGACCGTCAAATAGAGATACGAATTCATCCTCCTCAAGATCTAGAAAAGATCGGGAGGAACGGAACAGAGGTAATGCAAGAGTCGGAGACTACAACTTCAATGTAAGTACTTCTGAATTAATTACCGTACTGATAAACATGGTTGATAAAGTTCGATGGCCCAAAGAAATGATATCGAATCCAAACAAAAGGAATCCAGACTTATGGTGCGAATTCCATAACGATCATGGACACAGAACATCAGATTGCAGATTGTTGCAAGTTGAGGTAGAACAATTATTAAAACAGGGCTATCTAACAGAACTCTTTAGTGAAAAAGGCAAACAGACATATATGAAGAACATGCAAGAGCCCCCGAAACCACCATCTCCAGAGAGAACAGTAAATGTTATACACGGAGGAGAGGAGGTGAACGGAGTAGTCTGCAAAAGAACAACAAAATTCACAATTACACACGGGAAGCGGATTCGTGAAGACATGGAAGCAGACAATATAACATTCGAAAATGCAGATGGCAACGGATTGCTGCTTCCTCATAAAGACGCTCTGGTAATATCTCTACTCATACATGACACAAATGTAAAAAGAGTGTTGACTGATCCAGGTAGCTCAGTCAACATCATTTTGTTGAGAATTGTAGAAGAAATGCTAATGGAGGATTGAGTAATCCCAAAAGCACGAGCCTTATCTGGGTTTGACAACTTTACGGTCATAACAAAAAATTGAGCTTAGTACCTATGTAGAAGGAGTAATCAAAAATACGAAATTTCAAGTCATTGACACCGATATGGCTTACAACGTAATCACGGGGAGACCATGGATCCATGACATGGAAGCAATACCATCTACTTTGCACCGGGTAATAAAATTCCCTTACAAATTGGGAATTCAACAGATTCGAGGCGATCAGCAGACCTCAAGGAATATAAATTCAGTAGTACACTCAAACAAAAAAGAGGTAGCAGAAGAGTCAAAAGATGAGAAAATCGCCCAATTAGGTATGGAAGAAGAAATTGGAACCCAAATAGGTACGAAAGAAGGAAGCCATGAGAAGGTGAACCAAATAACCACAGAGGCAACATCAACACATACGGACATCGATTCCAGACTCGATGTCATTCAGGAGCCAGAAGAAGACGAGCATATTAAAACAGCTATTAAGGAGCTCGAAGCTATCCCACTGTTCGAGCAGAAGCCTGAGCAAAAAGTTCATATAGGCACGAGGCTAAGCCCCCCAAGAAGAGGTAAATTAATTGAATATTTAAAAGCTAACTCAGATTGTTTTGCTTGGTCCCATTCAGATATAACAGGTATACCTCCGGAAGTGATGACTCATAAAATAAATGAAGATCCATCATTCGTTCCTGTCAAGCAAAAGAAAAGAAAGCAAGGACAATTCAAGAATGATGTTTTAGACTTCAATACCACACAAGAAGATAGATTACTTTGTGTGGTACCCAATTTTCGAGTGTTGTCTCAGTAAAAGAACGTGGTTCTTCTTGGTGTTCCAACTACTACTGTTGCGGAATAATAAAAGGCAGTAAAGTAAAAACACAGAGATTTTTACGTGGAAAACACGTGGCTCAAAAGCTGAAAAAAACCACGATCTACTACTCAGTAGGATTTTCTCAACTCTTCACTAAAAACTCTGAGCCAAATGGACTTACAAAATAAACTGTTTTGTAATCCTAAGTATTAACTCTAATCCCTTTGTATTAACTAGCCCCTAGCTAATTTTTACACACCTCAAGTTAACTCTAACTCGATCAATACGTACCTATTACAAATACTTCTATGAAAGCTGAAAGATACAATATTAAAAACTCCTACTACAATCAACTAGACTCAATAATCAATCAGATGGAACTGGTTCTTCTAGTTGAACTGTAGCCTTTGCATCGCACAATGATTCTGCTAGCAAAAATAACTCTGGGAATTTTGCTTTCAGACTTTGATTCACTTCAGCTTTGTGCGTGTTGAATTCCAGCAGAAATACATCAAGTATTTATAGAGTCAGTCGTTGAGCTTGTCTTCCAATTCTAGTTCAACTCTACCTGGGTGAACCAATTCGAACCAAACTCAACTTCCTTTCTTTTGTTACTTTCCTTGCTGAATTCGACTTCAATTAATCAGATCAGTTTGCAACCTTTTCGTATTAGGAGACAATCTCTTGATTCATTGATATTTCATATTCAAAACACCTCCTAAGCATATACGGTTCATGTGCCAGCTAGTCAGTCCAAGATGTGTGCTCTGATGGACCTGGTTCAACTGGTCAGCCTTTTGTCAATCTTCAAAACTATGCAGTGACATGGGTCAACAANACTTCAAAGAACTTTGTATGGTTTTAAGCATTAATCATAGAGAATTCAGGTTCATTAGGTTATAAATATCACTTTTAAAAATATTTTTGAAAAGTTCAGCACATATCTATCTTCCCCTTTTTGGCATCATCGAAAAGTTTGCAAAATGAGATACTTACCAGTTTTATTAATTATTACTCATGGCCATTGAGGCAACAGCAGGTGCAAAGCATGATTAATCAACACAAGAAACCAATAAATGTTAGCTAACTCAGAAATTGAGACAAGTTAATAACTAAAAGAAAAATTCATTGATAAGTAATGATAATTAACCACCACACAGAAAAACAAAAACAACCAACCATGAGCAAAAAAAAAAAAGAACTGAAACTGATAACTGGTCTTAAGATGGGTTATGGAAGCTCTAAGAAGCCTAAGGATGGGAAGGTGCAGTGGAGGTTGTGGACTTGGATTGTGGGAGAGACAGCATCTGCTGAAGTACACCCTCGTTATTTTCTTTCTCCTTTGCTAATTCAGCTCTAAGAGCATCCCGCTCTTCTTCAACCTCAATCACACGAGACTTCAAGCGAAGGATCTCCATATCCTTAATCTCGTTTTCTTGCACCAAAGTTCTAACTTTGCTATTGACGGGTTGCTTTCTAGATGAACCAGGTTCATCCATAGGAACATTGACATTGTAGTCACATGGAAGCAAAGTTTCTTTCCCAAAATAATCTTTGGCCGTAGCCATCTCAGCCTTCTTTACTGGAACCCCAAAATGTGCAAGCACTGCTGTCAGAATGAAGCCATAAGGAATTGCGTGTGCCTTGGTTCCGTTCACCACTCTGTCAAGGAGTTGGATGATAAAAGCTGGCCAATTAATTTGCTTTCCCCTGTACAAGCATTCCATCAATGTAAGATCCATATAATTTGCCATGTGCCTTCTTTCTTGTCTAGGCAGTAGGAACTTGATGACAAACTCAAAGAGTAGCTTGTGCTCGGGCTTCATCTCACTCTTGTAAACCGGCCTGGGTTCAATCTCCTTCTCACTATCACTAAAGAACCTAGTGATGTCGATTTTTGAGGCCATCCCATCTAGACAAGGCCATCTCTGTCTTGTATAGTCCTCATAACCCTCAGTCGGTATGTTAAGAATAACACCCAGTTCTTTGACATCAAAGGAAACCTCAATTCCTTAGACCATAGATGTGACCATGCCTTCCTTGATACTTGCATTCCCCATAAACTCTATCAACTCAGCTCTTGCCAACCTGCCTTCCATGCGAAGGACCAGGTCCTTCCAGCTTTGTACCTCCAGAGTTTCCATAAGATATTGCATTCCAGGATCCTCTAAATCCTTCACCAGCTTACCTTTTAAAATTGTTCTTTTTCCAAACATGGTAACTGTGTCAGTCACCACTCCAATTTCCTTCTCCTCTTCTCCACTCCAGTCTGCATCATCATCATAAACAACTTTCACTCTCTTTGGCTTGGCCCTGGTCTTCTTAGCAGATCTTGTTGGTGCGACAGACATCCTAGCTGACTTCTTTGAAGAAGCCTTAACCTTTGTGGGTTTTGGTGTCTCAGCCACACCTGGAGCAGGTTTCTCCTCCTGTTGGACCAGGTCCAACCCAGTCTCTCCAATCTCAATAGCCTCAACAGGCTCTCCAACTTTTGCTTTTACTTTTGCTGCCCTCTTCTTCTTGCTCTCCTTCAGAGACTTTTCTAATTTCTCTTCTTCTTCTCTCACATTGCTACGAGTAGCTCTAACTTTTGGACCAGAAACATCAACAACTTCAGAAATTTTCCTTTTCTTTGAAGGAACTGGGTGAGTTGCCTTCTAAGGTTTCTGACTCCTTCTTCTCTTGGGGTTATAAGACTCCCCTATTTTTCTCAACCTTTCAGCCAATGTTTCTTCCCCCGATGAACCAGGTTCATCTGTATCTTTCTTCAGACTTGCAAGACCTGCTGCAGCTTCCTCTACTATGCTTCCCCCAAAATCAGTGACTTCTTCTCCCACAGTTTCAGGAATGGGGCCACAGATAACCAGCGTGGCACCATCCTCCCTAGATCCCCTCACATACTCTTCTCCCTCTCTCTCAAGAATTATTTCTTTTCTCCCACCCTTCTTTCTTCCAGGTATTTCGACATCAACAACAGACCCTACCAACACAAATCTTTTATCGGCAGAAGTAAATTCAGAATCAATTTCAAGAACCTTTTTCAAAACTGGTTGAACCAGGTGCTTCTTCCTCATTAGCTGATTTGAAGGACTCATTGGATGAATCTGACTTAGTACCTTTGTCTGATTTAATAAGGTCCTCCAAGAATTTTTCTCTAGCCCTAGAAGCAACAGACTTCCGGGTAAGAACTTTAACACGGCGATTCTTGGGGGCAGGAGTAAGGTTTGGAGTGGGTTCAAGAACGGGTGTATTTTCAGGGGATGATGGAATTTCTGGTGATTAGGAGCTGTAAACAGATGGAGAATTGGAGACAGATTCAGAATTTTCTCCATTGTAATCACAATTAGGTGAGGAATTAGACGAAGAAGCTGGTGGAGGTGAAGACATTTTTATGCTTTGTTAAGAGGAAAGGACGAGTTGCAAGTTTTGGGTAGTGTAATATCAGTTAAACTTGGTTTGAAGGAATATTTATAAAGAGAGGAGTAATGATTGCCTTTTATAACATATGGTCATTAATTTTATAACGGATAAAAAATTTATTCAAGTGGAAGTCTAATGGTTGTAGGAGTGTCATTGATTTGACGGTTAAGAGTTCCCTATTTCTAGGCTAATTGAGTGTTGATATGACTCCTCGGAACGGGTTCATTTATGGATTAGTACAAAGAATTAGGAATGAACCAATTATAGATAGACTCCTGCTCATGTGTGACTGTAATTGAATTACTATATGGAGAAGAGTACGTACCTTGTCAGTCAGATGAATCAGCATAGATGAACCAGGTTCATCCTGTTTGAAATCTTTAAACTGCCTCAATTTACAAAGATAGATAAACATTATTAGTATCCAGGGAGTCATATTAATACATGGCATAAGAGTATGGCAATAAAGACATGATGTTGAGCAATTATTAATCTGATTAAGTACCTAATTAAAATTTTCTAGACAAAAATTCATTTATATAAAAAAAAATTCTTTCTCTTCAATAAGGTGATCTTAGTCATCCCTAATTCCAGCCTGTTTCTCTCAAAATGCTCCCTACATAGTGCTTTAGTGAATATATCAGCAATTTGATTATCAGTAGCACAAAATTCGATTGAGATCATTCCTTTTTCATAGTTATCCCTTAAGAAATGGTGTCTAACATCTATGTGCTTAGTCCTTTTGTGATGAACCGTGTTCTTCGTCATACTAATAGCACTAGTGTTATCACAAAATATAGGAATGCATCCCACATC